>QLPI01007183.1:0-25313 GCA_003314275.1 Chroogomphus rutilus | reverse complement strand
GTGAAGCGCGGGAGAGTGCCGGCTTGGGCGTCGGAGAAGAACTGGGTGAGGGGCTTGACATTAGTGACGTTGGCGCCGCTGGAGACGGTCCAGCTGTAGAAGTCGGCATCCGGGGGGAAGGAGGCGTTCTGGTAGTTGATCCAGGATATGCCGCCCTCCGAGAGCTGCTGGAAGATGGACACCTGGGGGAGCGCGGCGATGTTGAAGCCGTTGTCGTTTCTGCCGTGCCCGTGGGAGGTACCCGACGTGATGTATGCGCGGTTCGGGTTAGTCGGACCTGGGACGGCGCAGAACCACTTGTCGAAGAGGACGAACTCTTCGGCAAGGGTGCGCAGGACGGGGATCTTGTCCTCGGCCCAGAACTCGATCGCCTCAGACGCACGGGTCACGTTACGCGTCTTGAAGGTGAGCTGCTGCTCTGTGAGGAAGCCCTGCATGTTCTCTGTGTCACCCTTCACGGGGTGGAAGTTGCTGAAGAGCTCCATGTTCACGCCCGTGAGACCGTGATTCGGGTCATCGGGGTCGACGTTCGGCAGCGTGTTGCTCGCGCAGACAGTGCCCGCGCTGAGGTCGGTCACGTTGATTGGGTTGCAGAACGTGGTGTGGAGGAGCCCGTCGATCTCATCGCTGTACGAGAACCCGCCCGCGACGGTGTCGAATGAGCGGTTCTCCTGCACGAGCACGACGATGTTTTTGATCTTGTCCTGTAGCGAGGACCCGCCGTGGCTGTTGGCGCCCGCGAGGCGCGAGAGGGCGATCGCAGTAAGGATGGCGACGTAGGAAAGGACCATTTTTTTTTGGCGGTTTAAAACGCTACGCGCCACAGTTCAGTGGATGCACAACGCATTTTATACGACCATCTCTGGCGAACGTGTGTCCATCGGATGCTGTCGAGGCACATGAACGTGACAGCCATTGGGAAGTGTACATCACCTCCCAAATTAACCTGTCCACCCTCCACATGCTCCATGCCCTCACTTACCCATCCACTACGCGTATCAAAATGTCGTTCGAAGTAGGTACGGCATTGGCAGGCGTGTCCGTGCCTATCACTACGAGCGCGACAGACACACCCGCTCGAACGTTCGCGCAAGGACGCATTGCAACACTGGTCCAACCGAATCCCGTCAACGTTTGCGCGCAGACACACCCGCGTTCACTAGATTCCGCGTCAGGCACCAACCAACCAACATGGAAGCGGAGGACCTCAGATACCCACAGAGCTACCCAGATCGCGGTCGGCCCCGAGCAAGGTACACTCGGACAATTACCGGGACCGGACCCGCGTGCAACGGTTCTCGGGGACAATCCTGCATCCGCCACACGGGTTGAAATGACGTCATCTCGGTCAGCCACGCCTCCTTGATCTACCATGCCATTGTCATCCTCCATACACGAACTGCGCAGTTCGCTTATTTCAATATGCTTTAGCCTCTTCCAGTCTTTGTTGACATTATTCAACGCCTTCGTCACATTCGGCCGCGATGTTGTAGGTGCGGTGATCAGCCTCGGTCAGGCGCTGCTTAAGGCGGCCGTAGGAATAACGGGCGGTGTCATGGAGCTCGTGTGGGGTACGTACGCGTCTGGTGGCAAGCTAATTCCTGCTAACCAGTATGTGAAGCAAATCTGTTCGTTATTGCGTTGTTGGCAGGCGGTTATTACCTCTACACAACGTATTCAAAAAAGAGTCCCAAGAAAGGGAAGAAGAGGGCTGGATAGGATGCGAGGTAAATCAATACACACATTTTAGGAATATAAATCACATAGTACACTTTGTATCCATGCCTCAATACCAAAAGAAATCTACTCTTACAAGTCAGCGTTCCTCAGTGTAGGATCGATCCACTCCAGTCCCAGTACCTCAAACACCGCGCGCTCACTCATCGGAAAAAAGGCCTTGGTGTCTCTGCGACGCGTTCTACCGATATCGTCAACAGCGAGCTCAATGGGTATGATCTCAACGCACATCCCGGTGCTATCAAACTTGAGGCCCCTGCAACATTCAAATGACGTTAACCAAGCACTCAGATCGTGAGCCCATTACACGTACATCTTCTGCTTTGCCCACAGCCGCAGATCACGCTCAAACAGCGTAGAGCCCGTCCTACAAGTATCGTGAGTACAGATTGCATCTCAAACATGCTGCGTAATGCGCACCATCCAACCACCGCGGTCCAGTACGTCTCGATTGGTGAACATATCAGGTCCACGCGGCGGTGTAAGCGGTGTGGAGTGGGCGAGTCGGGATCGGGAGGGAGGCGGAAGACGGCGAGGGATTTGTCGAGTGTATCCCAGTGGGGTCGGTCGGGTCTGGAAGCTCCAACAGGGGCGTGCAGTGGGTTGGATGAGCGGAAGGAGGAGAGGTCTAGGATAGTGTCAGTAATAGTCGTCCTGGACACGAGTTAGACAGACGGAGTATATGCGTGATCAGTCCTAAATGACAACGCATTAGATGGCGTAATTACACTCGGAATTGATGTCCATACCCTTCTTCTGCAGTCGCACGACTAGTGTCTTGCACAGTCCACGGTCCTTTCCGCTCTGCGGATGTGTGAATATGATGTCGACGTCATTGCACTGCGGTTTGCCGCGTCTGTATCTGTTGTATCACAGATATAACGTGAAGGGGATATCATTAAAGACAGAGGCCTACCCGCCACAAATAGTCTGCATACAGCCGGGTTCGATGAGTTCAAGCTCCTGCGCTACAAGATGCGTTATTTCCTCCACCTCATCTCGCGGTATGCTGCATCAAGCGATGACCTGTAAGGGTGTAAAAACCAATAGGGTCGAATGGCGCACGTTGCACTCAGATCTTCTCGCAATTCCAACATGGTTCTTATACTGGCCGTTTCGCCTTCCTGCATGGAGTCTAACTCACTCCGTCCGAGCTCGGCACCGAATCTTCGGTCCAGGTCCTCCAGTGTCCTGCATCCCTCGTCGTAGAGCTTACGAGAGGTGTGCGGTCCAATCCCATGTACGCGTGCGAATTCTGTTAAGCTGTGATATCGGCTTGAGTTTAGTATTCGAGCTGAGTGAATGTTAAGATCTCAAAAGGCACATGGACGCGCACGGAAGCTTACTGGTCTCAGCAATATGCTTGCAAGAAGTGTATTCGTCAACCTAGAAAATTGTGCAGGTGAAAGCAGAAGGAATGAGTGGTGGGACGGTACCATTTTGAGGAGCTTGGGGCCTAGATAGGGAAGATGCTCAACCTGCTGGGATGATTTAATCAAAAATGGGTACGCTATTTGACGGGTGAGAATGTTCCACTCGATCCATCGTATGGATTGTACCTTTGATGGCCTTTGCGAGGTATAAATCAAACTTAAGTGAAGCGAGGAAACCACCTCACCGCCATAGACCTCGAGTAGCTCATAGCACTTCTCGCATCACCATCTAGTGCCCTCGCATTGCGTATTACATCCAGTTGCACTAGCATCGCCTGATTAGGACACACCAAAGGAGACGCACGTTGCACCGCGAAACGCGACATGTACGACAGGTTGCTCGGAGAAGTGTGTACTGACCCCGATGCAGAATAAGAGCGTGGCGCCTGGTGTTCATGCTCGGGACAATGTTCTGTCGTGCTCTCTCCGAGGGTACACACTGCCACAAACTCTCCACACGGCAGCCGTTTCTGACTCGCCACAGACTCGGTAATCCACGCTGGCGTGACGATTGCCTTCTGTTTCTTGAATCACACCAGCATCACACCATAAGCGAGCAGCGAAAAAAAAACGGAGCATAATTAGTAAACTAATACATACTGCAGTCTCCCAGCTGACGTGCCGCTCGAGCCGCTTGCGCATGGATATACGCGTGATGATGACGTCGACGCCGTCGGTGTTCACTTGGACATCAGCGCCATTGGATTCGGCTAGGCAATACAAGTGGTCTAGCTCGGACGGGCTGATTTTGCTCTGTATGATGTGCACAGCGAGGCCGGAGAATATTCCCTCTGCGGTGTGCGATCGCTTGGAGGGAGTGTCATTATCCGAGGATGATGAGTGTGCGGACAAAGACCTCTTCATGCGGGCATTCGCGATTTGTTGCATGCACGTGACACGCCCACTGGCGTCTCTCATCGACCGATGTCACGTATTCCACTTCCTGCTCACTCGAGCCCAGGTACAAGGAATTCATTGCCTGTACCGTTCCCGGACTCCAGACCTATTTCCCCATCTCCTGTTCCCTCGCGGCAACAATCGCAACCATCGATGAGCACCCTCTCTGGGCATACTGGCCAGGGCTCCATCGCAGACACCAGACGCAAGCAGAGCAAGCGAGATGAGGTGAATCACTTTTCAGACTTTTCTTCTTTCCCTTTATACTCCTTCTATCGCGCTCTTGAATTGGATAGCTCCTTCCATATCTTATCTCCTGCTATTTATGTTGCTCAACATAACCCAACTTCCTTCCCCAGGCAATCCGAAAAAAGATCGAGTCAGAGCTCTCCCGAAAACGTACGATTTCCACTTCGGCGGGTCTGCGCAACCAGAAGGGCCGCAAGCCCCCCGTCGCGCGAGGCACCGTTGCGGCACTCAAGCCCAGCCCTGCTTTAACAGTACCAGAGACGATCAGCGTGTCCGACGCCAGCCAGCTCTGCGCCGCGAAGCGTACGGACTGTGTATTGGTCGTGGATGAAGAGGAAGGCCTGTGCGGCATTTTCACAGCTAAGGATCTGGCGTATCGGGTACGTTTTTTACGTGTAACTCCCAGATGGCTGGCTGGCTGGCCGTTCTGAGCGGATGGTTGTAGGTCACGTCGGAGGGACTTGATCCCCGTGCGACCCCTGTGAGTGCGATTATGACGCGTAATCCCATGGTCACACGAGACACAACGAGCGCGACCGAAGCCCTACAGCTCATGGTACAGCGGCACTTCAGGCATCTGGTACGTCCCTCCATAGGATCAAAGTTCTTCCCTGAATTTGTGTCCAGCCTGTCTGCAACGAAGATGGTAACGTCGTCGGCCTCCTGGACATCACAAAAGTGTTCCACGAGGCTCTCGCAAAGGTTGAGCGCAGCTCCTCCGCCTCGCAAAAGCTCTACACCGCCCTGGAAGGCGTGCAATCTGAACTGGGCAACGGACTGGGAGCGAATCCCCAAGCCGCGGCGATGCTTGCGTACGTTGATGCTCTCCGCGAGAAAACTGCGCTCCCCGATCTCACCACCGTCATGGATTCACGGACGCAACCTGCGACTGTCGGGCCCAGGACCACGGTACGCGATGCGGCGCGTCTGATGAAAGAATATAAAACCACTGCTGTGTGTGTCATGGAAGGCGGGGCGCACACGCAGGGACAGCCTGCAGGCCCCCCACGAATCGCGGGTATTTTCACGAGTAAAGATGTCGTCTTGAGAGTTATTGCGGCAGGATTGGACCCTGTGAGATGTAGCGTAGTGCGAGTTATGACGCCACACCCGGATGTGGCGTCGCCGACGATGAGTGTTCAGGACGCGCTAAAAAAAATGCATTGTGAGGCAGTAATTATCTTTTTGTCAATTCTGCTTAAGATGTGAAAATTTACAGCCGGACATTATCTGAATTTGCCTGTTGTGGAGGCAGACGGAAGACTCGTTGCTATTGTTGATGTACTAAAATTAACCTATGCGACGCTGGAGCAGGTGAGTATTTATTCATTCATTTAACACTGTTACACCCTGACCCATCCATTGTTAGATGAACGCCATCAGTAGCCCAGATGGTGCGGACCCAGAAGGGGGTCCTATGTGGGGTCGTTTCTTTGAATCTATTGGTGCTCCTGACGACAACGAATCCGCTGTGTCTGGCTCTCACGTGCCTCTTGACCCAAACACTCCCTCATCACGCTTTGCACACTCAGTCCGCCTCGGCGTATCGGGTTCTCCTCACTCTGAAGTGCATCCCAACGACTCGGCATCCGTCGTGGACGATGATCACGGGTCAGGCATCGAGAATCCCACCGATGCCCATGGGCACGTCGCGTCGTCGATCGGCGGAGCCGCACCCTCCCAAGCTCCTGTGGTGCCTATAGATGACGGGACGTATGTGTTCAAATTCCGCACGCCGGGTGGCCGCACACATCGGTTCCAAGCGCGGAATGACAACATTGAGAACTTGCATGACATTGTTGCTGGCAAGCTCGCCATGGATCCATTCTTCACCGAGTGGAAGGCGCCCACCGAAGAGGCATCACGACCGGATCCTCTCGATTTTCAGATGCAGTACACTGACTCGGACGGCGATATAATAGTCATGTCATCGGACAGCGACGTAACGGATGCGGTCAAGATTGCGAGGGATGCGCACACAGATCGTGTGGTGCTGATCATTCGAGGTGGAAAGGGATGGGATGAAACTGGCGCATCGCATAGTGAAGTCAAGGCAAATGAAGTGTCAGAAACGGTATTGAAGGAGACGAAGGAGGTCGAGCAGGCCCAAGTGGTAGTGCCCGAAGTGACTGCCCCAGCAGCACCCCCACCCCCACCACCGACCAAAGCACAGACGCCAATCGCGGCGAGCGATGACATATTTGGCATTCCGCGGGATATGGTGTTGCCCGCAAGCATCGGCGTATTGGCGATTGTCATTATTGGAATTTTCACGATCTCGAGGTTCAGCCAAGATTAGGGGAGCGGAGGTGTGCACATATCAGGTGGCATTAGAGGATAAGATTGGTTCCAATATTAATATACATGTCGCAGCAATGTCTTAATGCACATCCGGTTGCTATTCCGGTGGCGAGCGGTAGAACTGCTCGTCATAACATGTTATGGCAGAGCAGTGCACTTGTGCCCAGTACACCCTATGTTGAGCTGGATACCGTAATTGCACACTGCGTGAATGGTGACACCAAGGTATTTGATCTGTAGGGTGTTGCTCATCAGACCTCCAAGCCACTGATGTTGAGACCTCAGTCTCAAGGCACAGGTCTCGCATTACATTGTACTTTCTGGTATACCTCGGTTAGGCGCAGCGCCAGTTGTTATAATGGACAGATGAGATCCGTTGATACCGCTTCAGACTTCGATTGGCACTGTTCGTGAATAAGATAAAGGTTTACCACAAAGCAAAACTCAGACGAGACGAGCAGGCACCGCCTGAGGAATATAGCTGTAATACGAATCTTAAAACTCAAGAGTGGCGATGCGAAAAAAAAACAGACAATCTCGATGGGACTGCTCTATGGATGGAAAGTATGGATGGCCCATTGTCTGAACGTGGTTCGGTATAAATGCATTGAATGTTGAAAGAACATCTCTTATTGGCACGACTGGGCAAGTTCAAACTCCGCAGTCTTGTCACAAAGCCAACCTTTACTCCCAAGGCTTGCCAGAATTCTGCAAGTCTTCATCTCATTCAGTGTCGTCGTACGTATTCTGTTCGTCTTGCTTGCACAACTGTGAAGGTGTTACTTCACAGCAGAGCACACCTTGATACTCTCAAAGTCATGTCCAGACGAACTGAAGATAGTTCTGCGCCTGAGCGTTTACAGGAAACCCGTGACGAACTTGCGCAGGCCTCGATTGCCCTGAATACAGCGTATGACCGACTACAGGATCTCCGCGTTAGCCTGCGCAGCTTCACTGCCCATAGAGACAGACTCACTGGCACCCGCCGTCCTCATCAGCCCACACGGCCCCAGGCCGACGAATACATGGGTCCAGCGCATTCATCCATCCTCTTGTCTGACTCCGACGAAGATAGCGAGATCGATGTGGAGTCTCTGAGAGATTCTATTCCGTCTCGGTTGTTGGAAGTCACGTCAAGGTGGAACGCTCAACGTGCTCTTTTGCTTGCATCTCGTCCGGTTGTATCCACAGATTCCAGACAGTCCGTTTCTCCTCCCCGTTCTTCTGCTGTCTCATCTGAAGAGCCCAGAGTGGTGTACCCTCCGTCTTCGCGCCGCCGCCGGTCTCAGCCGCCAGCTACAACCTCATCTCGTGATGCAGGTATGGTTTCTCCTCCAAATTCTTCTCCAGCCAGACGTAGTATTCTTGAGGCCCACATTCGTCACTTGCGTCGGGCATCTAGTCCTACTGAGTCCAGCACTACACTCGGACGAAGAGTGACCCAGCGTGCTGCCGCCGCCGCTGCCCAAGGAACTGTAAGTGAACGCCAAGTACCTGGAAGCAGGACGCTCAATTCTCGCAACAATATCGTTTTCTCTTCACTTCCTATTGGGCCTAACCATTCACCCCCGAATTTTGGTTGGACCAGTTCGCACACCGTCGAGTCCCGTGCCGCTAGTCACCTGCGACACACATTACTTCCAGTCCCACCGTCTGGTATGCGCGCTGCAGGCATCAGGCCAGTACCTACCACCATCTCACAACTTAGACCTCCTGGCAGACTAGAAGTTCTTCCTCGTCCCGGAGGTGGCCCTCCAGCACCTACCGTGGCTCAAGACGATTCTGCATCCGATCCGTCAACGCGAAACCCTTTTCTTCGACATATGACAGGATCTCAAATTCCATTCTTTGAAGATCCTGTCCAAATGAACTTGGGAGACCCCCTCAATGCAAACACCCGGGTGCATAGGCATGCCCCTGCTCAAAATCAGGACCAAAACGACTTTAGTGACCCTACGTACGAGGATCGAAGCGGTGACTCCGATCCTTGGTCGAGGCCTCCTGGAACACTACTTTTCGAACTTAGACAAATACAGCCAGAACCAGATACGGATGATACCATCCATGATTCTCCTCCACCTGCCCCTTCTCGAGATGCACGTCCCGTTAGTCAGGTCGCCGGTGTGCGGCGACGCAGAGGCTGGGGTAAGGTTTTCTTCTTTTCGTAAAGGCCCAAAACAACCTTGATCCTTATCAATTTATTTCTAGCGCGTCTGGATCCCGACGGAGATGAGATTTCTACGGAAGATGAAGCCAGTCTCGAAAGAATACGTACAGAACTACGTCTGCCCCGGACACGAAACTGGGGCCGTACAACATGGGATGGCGAACGTGCGTCACAGTTGGAAGTCCTTGACTTTGTACATCACAACTCTCGTGACGCCACAACAGGACACCGGATTATTAGCGAGTCATTGGATGATGGGGTATGTGATGACGATACGGCATCTCCCCAGCACGGGAGGTACTCGCTTGGTACCTGGGACAATCTATTTCACTCCCAGGACTCGGCATACACCAATCCCTTGCCGGTACGTCTGCCTCAAAAAAGGACGCAATCAGGAGCATTGCATCATGCCAAAGAAATACCAGTAGTCATAGATCCTCAAATGGCAGGAAGGTAATATGCAGAAAACTGTAACGCAGTCGCACAAACTATTATTCTTGGTATTTGGCGATGGCTCTTCATTTGTCACGATTATCATGATCAGATATGTATGGTCGTAACGAGCCTTACTGGCACTTCAGTTGAGCGGCGTTGATTTCCATTGTGGAAATATACATGCGTGAGGAAAGGTTTTGGTTTATGGTTTATGGTTTATGATTCACTACATGCAACTAGTATTATACTAAAAAAAAACATATTATCCGATGAAAACCGTAGATAGGCAAAAAAAGCGATGTAAAACATGTGCGAGAAAATGCGACGAAAACTATATAATGCGATGGGAACGATACAGAATATGCGCTACAAATATTACTTGTGATAACCACATACTTGAGTCTTGCTTCAATCATGCGAAAAATATGAGGTAACAGCTTCCTCGTTGTCCATTTCCTCTTCAACCAAAAGGTTGTTATACCAAGCTAGTGCCTGCGGATGTGCCCGCACTCTGCAGTTTGATCATTAGCAAACGCAGCAAACGCAAATAAATAGGGATGGCGCGAACATGGCCGGGCTGAAATGCAGGACTTGAAGATTTTGCAATCCAGTTGATCGTGACATAGCGACATATGCTGCCAATGACGCCAGTCAGGGGCGCACTTGAAGTTAAGATGTGAATATAACATGCACACCTTGTCCATTTTCAAATATGCCCTGGAAGTCGATCTTCAACTTCTCAATAGTCTGACCCTGGGCTTTATGAATTGTGATCGCCCAAGCTAGTATAAGAGGGAGCTATGAGATGTAGAGTGTCTCAATATGTCGCCCTCGCTCGCAGAAGGGAGTCACCTGCTCTCGTGTGGCCTCCAGATGACCAAATGCATCTTCAGTATCAAACGGTAAAGGTGTAAAAAGGACCCTTCGTTGCTTGATAAATTCAACAACGGGCCAGAAACCCCCTACTTCAGAGGGAATCCGTTTCAGCCGTCGCAGTTCGTCCAGTGATTTCCCATCGAATTTTGCTTGAGCCTGGAGAGACTCTTCTAATATTGAGTTCGCGGTGAGTATGCCCTGTTTCCGGGCATCCGCGCAGGTGGCGAAGAGTACGACTCGACCTAAGGAACCGTTGACCAGTTCACCTGGTAAAAGATTCTTCGACACAAGATAAGATCAGTCTCGACCGCATGACATCAAGTATTACGCACCCGAGTAAGCATCACCTGTGCTCCTTGCTACGTAACTTAGATCAGAATTCTCGAGAAATTAAGTTAGCCACATAGCCAAAAGATACCTTAAGATCGATGTGACGTGGCGCTATTGAGTATTTGTCAAGAAGTCTGCTAATACGGACGTCATGTACATCTTCCTCTTCTTTATCAAGCCGGCGTCCGCAATCCCTAGCTTCATTCGAGAAAATTGGACCAGATAATTCATCCAGTTTGCGGCCATTAGCGCTAGCGACTTGTGCATTAAGAGGAAAACTGCGAGAATGAAGGTTCAGGGATCAGCGCAATGAACATTTTTGAACCTACATTTGTACTGGATATATTCCATTCTCTTCAATTTCCCTTTCCAAACTCATGATCGTATCGACCATATGTTGATCAACTTCCCCAATTCTCATTCGGTTCAATAGGTTGACAAACTCTTCATCATCATTGAAATCAGTTTACAACAAAATAAAATGAAAGCACACCATAATCCTTTTGACGATAGACTCTGGTGAGTCGCATCTGACGTGTAACACAACGGCGCCAGGACTGGGCATGAAAAGCGAACATTGACGGGACTGAAGCATCATTATAATGATCTGGGACCGGGGGTAGCTGAAAAAAATCACCGCATATAACAAGCTCCCATAGATATGTGAGCAAAGTGTTTTCCCGATGTCGATATGTAACACACCTGTATTCCCCCGAACGGCCAGTTATTTTTCCGAAGCTCGCGCGCTACCGCTTCAAGCCTAAGGAATCCTAATTCAATATTGGGTGAAGTAATGAAAGGAGAATGTACTTGTCAAAAAAGTTCCCATCGACCATAGAAACTAACCCTCGATAAGTCATTTGAATCAATATGGTGACTAACAGTAACACACCACGTACTCTCATCAATAATAAGAGTCTCGACATTTCTCCAGATACGTATAGTTTCATTATTATTTTGCATCATATCTATAAGATCTTCTAGTTGCTTTTTTCCCAAGCCCATACCTGCAAACTCAGTCATTCCACGGCCATGTCCACCTTTCGAAGACAATGAAACGGACTGACGTGCAAAACCGTGCAGGGTCTGGCCCCCAATATTTAAGGCCGCGATTCCTGTGGATGCTGTAACAGCTAAGGCTGTCCTATTATATTGATATTTAAATTTGAGCATCTCTATGATAGCCCTTAATGTGACGGATTTGCCCGTGCCTTTTACAATCACCACGATGAATGTCAGTATTATGAAAAATAAGGCAAAGTGGAATTACGAGTAGGACATACCAGCCGCTCCAGTAAAAAATACATTTTCCCCTTGAGCAACAATATCCAAAATTACTCGCTGCTCCGCTGACAAATCTTTTCCATAATACGCTATCTTTTCGAGAGAGAGATGGGAGATTATATCAGGCCCTGCAGATAAGGCTGCCAGCTCGGGTTGGAGCAAGGCGGACTCGCTAGACATTGTGAGCCTGGCTGTCGGGTTCGAGTCATCGGTTGAAGCGACTCCTAGAGGCTCATTCATGCAATCGTAATATGCATATGTAAGCCTCGATTCTGGGCTGGCTTGGGCTTGTACAACAGAAGCCGTGAGAATATCACGGTTGGATGCTGGTCCGCGAGCCATTTCTGGAGCAGCCCCCAGGGCCATATCTTCCCGAGTCATTTAGGATCATTTTGACAGAGGACATGCCCGATGTGACAAAGCGCGATGTCACATTCCCTTTAAAAACTGAAAAATATATACAGTCCATCTAAATGACTATACAATAATATGACACTGAGATTAAAGAGACAATGTTTATGATACCTGGAATTGTGATTATTGAGTCCCGGCTGTCCCGAAATCATCTCCCACTCTGCGCTTGTGCAGGAGGAACATATGGGTGGTAGGGTGAGTACGATTGCGCAGGGGTTTGTGTGCCCGAGGTCGACGTCCCTGCACGTCTCAAGTGGGGTGGTAGAGTGGCAGCTACCTGGCTCTGACCATATCCTTGAGCCCAACCGTTCTGCTGAGCTTGCTGCGGCTTCGCTGTGTTGCCTACCGCACGAGGTGTTCCCCCTGAAGACAAGTAATTCCCGTATAATGATGTTGCCGCAGCGGGCTTTTGAGGTGGCTGAGTCTGTGTTTGGTAATTGTACCACGATGCTGGAGGATATGTGTACTGATACTGCGGCACAGAGCCTGATTGTTGTCCTTGTAAATACGCGTTTGGGTAATATGTACTCTGACTTGAGGTTTGATTCTGAATAGGCGGGCGTTGTTGTGTCTGAGAACTGTGAAACGAATAGGTAGTCTGAGGGCGATACTGGCTGTTCTGAGCATATGCCCCTGATGCGCCGTAGGATTGATTGGAGGCAGTAGGTTGAGCAACAACTTGAGGCGCGCCGGCTTTCACATGCACCGTTGTATCATCGCGAAGAGTGGTTTTGCGTGATTCGTCGAGCGTACCTTGCCAGCCTTGGGTGGCGTCAATAGGAAGAGTGGCGTGGAGCGCGCGTATGACCGAGGGCGAAGGTATGATTGAACGCTGAGGTGATAGCGTCAAGTCTACAGCAGTAGATGCTCGAGGGCGCAGGGAGACAAGCAACGTAAGGGACTTCGCGATGTCTTGAGCTGCAGAACATTCGATTGACTAATTGTATAATGACAAAATAGATACGTACCAATATTCCATTCTTCAGAGCCTTCATTCACCGGCACGTTTCCGTTGAGTAGCCTCATTGTTTGAAGGAGGTTAAGTTGTTCCAATGCTCGAGCATTCTTTTCCAACAACCGTGCGACGCCATCTTCAACATCCAGAGTTTGTATGGCTGCCTTGAACCTGTCCATATTTTCACCTGGAAACAAACTGTTTAGGTGTTTTTCGATAGTTTCCCGATCCTGCTCATGAGGCGCGTCAGTCTCAGTGACATCGGTTGCGCGCACATCTTCGACTCTGCCAGCCTGTAGTCGAGACAACAATCTCCGTCTTGCCTCCTTCACTTTCCGCTTCTCTAAACGTCCCATTAACATCTGTCCAAGCCCCTCCCTGCCCACTTCGGCACCTTCTGAATCAAAAGCTGGGGCAAAAGAGGTGTATGGGCCATAATCGAGAAAGGTTCCTGAACTAAGCACTCTGGGGTGCATATGCAGGGACTTAAACCTACTTCTGGGTTCCTTCCTGCCCTCCATCTGGAGTTCCCCGAGAGTGGGCATACTTGAAGGGAGAAGTGGTAATGTGGGAATGATGGAAACAAGTTCGGCTTGTCCTTTGCGCATCTCCTTTGCATCGGTGGGTGTGAGACCTTGTTCACCTTCGCGGGCAGTGTTTGAACTACTCCACCATTCACCACCAGGAAGTTTCTGGACTAGAGCGTATCTTCTTCTTTTGTCAGCTAGCCCTGCAGGAGTGAGGTCGCCATCTGAATCGGGAAAGAGGGTTGACTGGGACAGCGAAAGTGCCGGACGGTTTTGGGAGGATGACTGGTCTAGGAGAGATAGTGCGAGGTTGCAGAAAAATAACTGCTGAGCAGCAGGGACGGATGGACGAGACCGTGGGTGTGATGATATAGGAAACAATGGATGAATAGCAGCCTAAATTACGAGTTAGGAAGCGATGGAGCAAACACACAAGGACGCACTCGGAGAACACGAAGTGGATGCATCGAGGGATCTTTAAGCAAGGCGCGCAACGAATACGTTCTGATGGTGTCTTTGGAAGTACTTGCTGCGAAACCTGGGACTGATTCTGATTCGGGCAGGGGAAAAACTCGGTCGAGTAAACCCTGAGTGTCAATCCTGTAAAGGAGACATGGTCGGTGAATGATGGGAATGAAACAATGGGAATGAAACAAACGAAGCTTACATCTCTAACACATCAAGAATCTTTGCTGCATCCTGGGTGTGAAGCGGAAGGTCCCCCGTGCCAGGCTCTTCACCCTCTCGTTTGGACTCTGAGCGACGCTGCTTTGCTATTGGGTGGTCCTCCGGGTCTGTAACATCGGAGGCACGTTTCCTCTTCTTAGTGTGCTTGTTGCCAACAGGAGGTGAGTGTTCAGCAGAGCCTTGTTGATTCTGTTGAGCGGCGGACGAGCGGGTTGCCCGTACCATATTGGAATTTTACACTCGAAGCAAGAAGGAAGAAGTGTAAGTGAGGTAGCGGAGGAGTCAGAAAAGTTTTGCTGAAAGAAAACAATTTGTGTAGCAAGCGCCACGCGAAATATTGCTAGAGCGCGTCGCGAAATTCAAACCGTCTGCTCGTCCGCAGGCGCTGTCGCTTCAATGGTCCAACTGGAGAGACCACCGTGCGGAGTTAGATTTTCGTTCTCCGACACAACGCCCTGCGCACAATGTCGACGAAGTGTGCAGCTCCTACGTTGCATATCCTTCGCGGCTCTCTCAAGTCATATCCTGCCAATGGCCATATGGCCTTTGTCCCCCAAATACGCAAGCTGGTATTCGAGTATTGCGATTACTGGCCGTCTTCTGCACACACCCGCACATTTTTGAGAAAACATGTCGAGCAGCTTGCCCGGGACAACTCACACGTCGAGATTGTCGTGAGGCAAAGAAAATATAAACAACCTATTGTCCGGGGCTTTTACAGTCAGTCGCCGTTCAGCTTTTTTTGTGTAAGCGGTACTCACACCAAGTAGTGAATGGACGAGACAAAGTCGTGCCGCTGAATGGACTCGAAATGACTATGATCCGGCAGAAAGTCCAGTTACTGCTCGACTCATCTGGGAGTCAAATCAAGCCACTGAAAAATCGAACTGTGGAAAGTTCCTCAGAGTCACCACGAGGCATCTGGAGTGGCCTCCATGTCGACCCATTCAAGATATAAACTTTCCCAGGCCTCTCCCAGCTTTAACTTAATATTTCATTTCATTCGATCAAGTTCTGGTGGTCGTTACAAGCATATCGCACCCCACAACTTCTCATGAACACTTGCAAACAAAGTTTTCATTATCTCTTTGCTGCTCGTGAATTCAACAGAGCTGTTGCTACCACATCATGTATATCTCCGCATCGAGCCTGACACTCCTCCATGCACTATCCAAAAGTCAACTTATGTCCCAGCACAGCAAGAATTCGGTCATTCACCTGAATGGCTTCATCTGCAGTCATTTTCCCAGTTTGCCAAACACTTGTCATAGTTCCCAAAGCAGGCATACAAGCCAGAGTAAGGACCCCATGTGCATGACTAGCTTCCTTGGCGGTCGGATCGAGCCAGACGTCCTCTTCCATCATGGCCTGAAGGGAAAATATTTAACTTAGCAGGACAGGTTATATTCGACATACGCTTGCACAAGATGTAACAAGGCCAAACATCTCAATGCCCGCATCTGCAAGAGCAGTACTCGCTGCAATGGAACCTGAGGCTACGCAACCTTCGATGCCGTCGTTTTCTAGGATTGTTATGAAAATGTCAATGCAGGATTTCGGCAGTAGCTCTAGTCTGAGAGATGGAACCAAAGCCTGATGAATAAGGACACCGATAGACCTGTCTTCTGCATCCTAAATACAGTATTTATAAAAAACTTGAATCGTAGATCAAAGTAGGTGCGTCGCTGCCCACCCGCATGGGAGCACGTCGCCGCGTGCATGAGAAAGGAGCGAACTTGACATCTACATTTAGTTTTCCCACTTCGTTATATGGAGCATTTTTTATCTGGCGCGGACCATATCTTTGACAATCATTCAGCTGGATATATTCTTTGCTGTTAGACCAGACTGCTCACACAGCGCACGCAATCTTTGTCTGCTCAGTTTCAATGTACGCAGATCCATTTGCTTGACTGATCAAACCGGGCGTTAGAACTACGAAGCAGAAAACGGGGTAAACATCGGGATGTGGCTGAGTAGAAAATGTAGCACAAATTGGTCGAATATCCTTGGGTGATCTGAATTTTCGAGTACGCAAATTCAGAAGCGAGATATCGTCGTCATCGTCGAATACGGGCGGTCTGCTCTCTTCTGGTCCATTTATCCTGCGTCGGTCAAAGGAGGCAGCCATGCCAGTGACGGTCACAGACACCTAAGTTTGCCTCCGCTGTTGAGGCAGACTTGCAGTCAATACAATACTATGACCGGCTCTGCCAAGACCAGGGAGGAACTCATCTCATCGTTTGTGAGCCCATACCCCTTATACTAAATATGTTAGATCTCAATTTCCTCCAAGTCCAGTAAACTGTTTTCTGCCATGTTACAAGAAGTTATCATGGACGCAGCCTTACAGTCACACAAAGAAATATTACGTGGAAGATCTCTTTGTCAAGTCTGCGGGACGCGGTGGGTACCTTTCATACTTGTCCGTTCATCCCTCATGCTGAATGCACCAGCTGCGGATCAGGTGCGCGTTTAGGATGCTCCATTGCAAAAATATGCACCTACATCTTCTCGTCAGCTCACCTGCAGGGAGGGCCTATCGATGTTATTCCCCCCTCTACTGGACCTTCATGCTCCATCCCTGCTCAAAGTTGTTCTCCGTCCCCGAGCACCTCCGCCACTGGAAATGGCATTCCTGTCACAAAAGATGGCAACATTTACTTTGAATGCACCAACTGCCAGAAAAGGGTAAGAAATCTGGACAATGAGCTGGATGTCGTGATTCAAACCAAGTTAGATTGCGTCAAATCGGTATGCCCCACATCTCAGCGGATGCTTAGGCATCGGGACTGGATCGAGGAGGAGTGCTGTACGCAATGCGGCTGTGAAGAATAAGTACGAACGCACCATTACAATTGTTCCAACCTCTGATTCATTTGCCACCAGGCTGGGTGCTGAACCAGACCGAGGCCCATCACCGCTTTTGGCATCCGATTACGGGTCGCCTGCCCAAGACACCGCCAACGGGAAGGGAAAAGGGAAGAGCAAGAGCAAGAAGATCAACGGTCTGAGTTACCTCTACCACGATTATATTATCAATAACTTTCTTCAGGAAAATCAATTGAAGTCAACGGAACTCTCAAAAGAGTCGGTATCCCATGAATTTTACCCTGTATTTTTCCAATGTGCTCAAGGTTGCTCCCAGCCGATCACGCCAGACAGTTTTTTGGCCAAAAAGGTCAAAAAACAGAAGACATCCTCCAGTGAGTCACGTGTCTCATTGTATTCTCACTTTTCATTACTTCCAGCTGGCCCCTCTGACATGACGACAATGCTTGTTTCAGACAGCACTCCCATGATGGTATGTACCTGTCTTGAAGTAATTACACGGTACGATGCTATTTTGTCTTATTATCTCCAGATACCGCCAGCAACGAAGATACCTGTGAAACTAGGAGCCAGCCCCGTCTCTCTTTCAGGCTCCCCTGATGGAGGTTCTGTTTCACAATACTCCGGCCACGATTCCCCCTCCGCATCCGCTTCCCACTCATCTTCTTTGGCACAAAGTCCCGCGACGAGCCTCACATCAAAACCTCACAGATCCTATAGCTCTGACAACCGACCCAAGAACCGGCATGGCCCTCCCAGTTCAATTAAACACCAAACAGCAGCCTCAGAGGCAGTGAAATGGAAAACAGAAGAGAAAGAAGACCCCGGATTTATAGGTTCGTGACTTGTTATCTAAATTGCTTCTAGATACTTACTGTCTGAAAGACGTGGATGGAGAGGAAGAGGAAGAAGAGGAGTCCGACAGTTCATGACTCCAATCATTTATAACCCCTATTCCTTTTATCTCATGCTTGCAAATAGTAGCATTGTAAGAGTCGACCCAGAAATATCTAATCATCTTAGTCTCTTCCTTTCGAAGGAAGAAAGCCCCAAAAGATAACCAGACCAACTCCTTGGGCGACCAAAATATAAGAATAGGTCTTCACGCTGACGGTGTTGGAAAGGAGTCCGGCTGTGAAAGGAAAAACTGCTATTACGCTAAGTCAGCAGTAGGTATTAAGGGCTATCACCCGACTTACCGTTTCCAATACTTGCAACTGTAGACCTAAGCTCAAGATAAGATCTGTTGGCAAAAAAACGCAAAGTAGGATGGCTCACATAATTGCCATGCTGCTCATGTGGATTTCGCCAGGAAGTAGGCGAGTAGGTAGCGCGACCCCTAATGGGAAAATTGGACCATAGACCAAACCTATACTACGTTATTACCGCCGAAAACCTTTATCTTCCCGGAAAAGCCTCACCAAGAACGCCTGTGCAGAAAGCATCGGCAAACAGTGAGGGCACCCACCAAACTGCTACGTGCATCACAAGTGCTATGACTACGTGAAAGGAGGGTCAAAATATGAGCGTAGACCATGCATGATTCATGTGATTTTATGAGAACAAACAACTGATCATAGTACGTCAGTAGTTTCCACAAAATATGTCATTCTTCAACTAACAGGTTCAAGTGTAAAAACCGTTTGACACTGCGGAAACTCATTCTGGTCAGAATAATTATCTGAATCAGCAGACGATGATCACGTATGAGATTGGCATTCACCGCGAATAAAAAAAACCGATGCTAATGCGACTGATTGCCATTCCTGCCCAAAAGCCACTCGAAACATAACCGACTGTGCTGGGATTGGCGGCCTGCAGTACATTGATAGTAAGAATACCCATAAGGAAAGCCACTCTTCTCACCCTTGCGCCGAGCAGATAAAGGATCACCTAAGACAACACAAGATGAGGATGCAAAATATAGTGTATATACAAAAACTCACAAAACCTTGGGTAATGGTTTCACTGGGAAAGGTGAAAGTCCAATCATTTGTTACCTATTTTTCTATAAGACTGACCTTCCTGAATAGAGCCCCTGAAAGATAGCAAACGCCCAAACGAGTGGGTTGCCTAATGCCTTGTGGAGCACTGTGGCAACATGCATGCATGATCAAGGGTTGGGCTGACAATAATATTTACATACTGCTCCGAGGACGAACGATGCAAGAATTCCTTGGGAAGTTCTGGATACCCCGTGACAAAGGAAGTGTTGTGCAAGATATAGCCACGTTCTGTGCTCCATGCGATGCCTGAATACAATCTTTTTTGAACTCAGAACTCGTTGGACGATACGCAAACACAAGCAACGTCGTGTTTAAACCTGACAAAAGCAGAGATCCCAAATAGAACAATTGCCAATGGACACCTTGGGATAGAAGGGACTGGCAAACGAGGGGGGAAAAGAATGCCCCTATAGCTAAACAAAAAGGTCAACCTATATCATGAGCTGGAGAATGGCCAATCGACATGCCCCAAAAGCCATGCAGCTGTCCCAAAGAAACTCTCTGAAGCGAGTTGACATAGGCATTTCTAAATGGTGAGATTTAAATAAATTTGAGCATGAGGTAAAATGTTGTAGAATAGCGAACATACAAAGTCCCTAGTTCAAACGGAGATGTTATTATTATTTCCGGTAGACAGGGAAAGACACACCAGTCAAGAGAGCGCGTGAAAACGCCGCCAACCCGAATGCAATGAGCATGCTTGAATACTGTGGGCCGGAACCCATTATTACGAAAAAAAGTGCATGGACGAGGCTGGCTAACACCAGCAGGGTCGCTCGGCCCTGTGATGGAGAGTGCTTTAATGTGGTGCTGGCCACATCAAAATTCATACGGTGAGAGTATTTATTGGTACGGATGTGCGGAATACAACTTCGCCTTGGCCACGAGAAGTCAAAACGACCCATAAATTCTAAGAGTCTCTCGATCGCAAGGGTTCCCAAGAAGAACCTGCTCGTGGAACGAAATAAGAAGCTAAAAAAGAAAAGAAACCCTGAAAACACATACCCTCCTGCTCCCACTACAAACAGGAGTGAGGACTTTGTGTAACCCATGCCTAATTGTTCCCGGAATTCTGATTCCAATTCACTGGTGAAAAGGTCATCCCACTAAGCACTCTTGAACATACTAGGAAGCACAGTGCCGGTCACTTGATAGACGGTTAGTGGTGACCATTGCTGTATGATATTGACTCACCACCATCTCCCCATCCACATAACTGCCGGAGATGTGAGGCAGTTGCTCAAAAAATACCAGTGAAGAAGCGTACAAAGTACACGAAGAAGGCACTCCATATTCGTCTAGGAACTCGTTGCATGGCAGCAGCAGTGAGAGACGACGACGAAGGACCAGTAATCATCAGATCCTCAGAGGAAGCCTTTTGACTGACTGCGGTGCTCGTCAAAATCGTACCAGATGTTATGGCTGAGGAGGTAGCTAAGGGGGGAACATAATCGAGATATCCTGAGATGCTAGGGGAAGATTCGCGTATGTGTGCATGAGTAGGAGGCGAAAACGTTTCTTTGAACAACTGTATGTTGTCTATGGCAACTTCAGAGAAGAAGGTTGCATGGTTTCTTGGAACTGATGTTGGGAATGTCTGCTCATCCAACACTTCTGGAAGAGCATCGAGGCGAGTGAGGCTTGACATTTCTTGCTGTATAATTCTTCGGATGAGGATTTCGAAGGGATTTGCGGAACTCCGGGGCAGATAAGCGTATAGAAATGAGAAGCCACTGGTTAAATACGTTTCTAATGCATGCTTCACCCACAGCCAGACCCGAATGAAATTCTAGTCACAGGTCAGAAGGGATACCCTAAATGAAATCCAGGAAATTTTTGGGGTATGCAATATTCTAGAATTTGTCGACTATACAGCAGTTCCTTGTCAGCTGAGCATAGAGTGCCAGGACACCCCCACCGCTAGGGGGATATATATCACGTTGCTTGAAGAAGTGGCCATGTGAGGGATGGCCTTTAAGGGATCAAGATTTAGCGCATACAAGCATTGAAGTCGACTGCCAGAGCGATAGAATTATGGTTAGAGTTTGTTGGTCACAGGGACATAATCTTCGACATTGGTGGCGAACCTGCTCAGCTAACCTGCCGTCTGCCGCCTCAATTAACCCGAGTCTCGATCTTGCCATCAGTCGCCGAGGGCATACCGACGAATATGGCCCTACCAATTCTACCATGTCGCAGCATAAGGTTGTTTTACAACCCAGTGTTGACTTGACGGGTCAATAAAGGTCAATAAAAGGTCGGTCCGGGTCGGTCAAAGAAGTCAAAGGGTCCATAGCATGTTGTGTATCACTTTGACAGCGGCAGGGCACCAAATAAAGTATTTTCTTGTTTCGGGCCGCGCGTCAACTCAGCCATTGACGACGGGTCAGTCAATGACCTAACTTGTCCCGATTGAGTGATCAGGACAACACTGGTGAATAGATAATAAATAAATATACATTATGACTGTTGAGTCAATCTTTGGCTTCTCAAAAGGTCATACCTACTTTTTATTTTATTTTATTTTAATTTGGGTTGCCGAATATAGAGTGGCGATGGATCCCTAGACGAGCATTAGGGAGCCCACAGGCACGTGATGGCATAACGCTCATCTGGGTCCATTCTGTGGGGTGCAAAACCGCTTTAAAAATCTTGTTGAGATGTTGAATTATCGCACTTTGTAGGGTAATTTCTTCCTGTAGCTTAAGTGCACCATAAGCGCTCAGCGCTTCGAGCACTATAATTGATTATCTCTCTCTCTCTCTCTCTCTCTCTCTCTCTGGGTCCAAGGGAATTCTGCACCTCCGACTTATACAGAGTTGTAGCAATGTCCACATCTTCTCCAGGTATAATCATCACTAGCTGAACCAATCGTCTTTTTCGTGTTAGATCTAATCCTGTTCTCAAGTTCTCGCATATATGGCCGTTGTTGCTTTTTCTCTTTGCATTGGCTACTTTGCTGGCATCGGGTCATCCTTGTCATTCACAAGATCTTCGGAGAAATATAGTACCCTTTCTGATCTTAAAAATGCCGACATAGACAGCGAAGATGAGGCAGAGGACCAGGTGGATGGCGACTTGAGTGTGCTCAAAGCCAGTCATCAGGAAGATAGTAAGCTTGTGAGTCCGGTCCGAGCCTCGTGATTTCCCTGAAATTTCTTCTCCATTCTTTCGAACGCGGTTGTACGTGTAGGTCCTCGTGGTTCGATCCGATCTAGGAATGTCGACAGGTAAAATTGCCGCCCAGTATGTATAGTCAAGGTTATTTCTCTCTTACGCGTTAACGTCCTAATTACACTCACAGATGCTGTCACGCAACCCTTGCTTGCTATAAAGCACTAAGCCGCTCTAACCCTTCTGTTCGTAATTAGCTTTTGTACTATTCATCTCCGCTCGCTGATTTCGATATGAAGCTTATTTCGCTTTGGAACAAAACGGGGTGAGTGAGTCCAGAAAGTATGCAACTCACTAATTATTGGGACCTATTTTCAGGCAGAAAAAGATTGCTTTACGATGCGAGGACGAAGAAGAGCTACTTCTTTTACAAGCACAGGCTCAGAGTCTAAACCTTTGCGCGCGGGTTATTCAAGATGCGTAAGTCTTAATGCTGATAGTCACAAGGCGTGAAATGGTCTAGATGTAAATTTTTTCGTTTTAGGGGCAGGACCCAGATATCAGCAGGGTCTCGGACCGTGCTTGGTATTGGTCCAGGTTTGTTCACTCTGTTAGTCGTCTAACCCCGTGTGGCTAATTCTTCCACAGGTCCTGCACAGCTCATTGACCAAATAACACGAAGTTTGAAGCTTCTTTAATCTAGATACATGGTCTGTATGGTTAGACTTGTTTTAACCCTCTTCGGTACTGCTATGGACCCTGACCTCGTGGGGCCTCGTGTTCATACATACCCGACATCCCAAACCAAATGCCCAACGTGTCTGGTTGTATCGATCTTCCCATTTGTCCTTAGGTCTTCATTTTATTTAGATGAAAAATATAACTACTGTTACACAAGTGAGACTACATTCTACAGTAAGGAGTTGTGGCTGCGTGTTAATATCTAGCTTTACCAAAAGGCTATTATATATTCGAGCTATATGCCGCGCCGTTAATCGTAAACTTGCTTGTTTCGGTAATTCGATAGACATTCTAAGATCCATCAGTCGGTCAGCCGATAAAAACCTTGCCTGACGCGTCGACCGCTGCACTACCTGTACAATGAGCGGCACCTCTACAGCCATATTTCCAATCAAACACCATCAACTTCGGCTCATATTTGGCGAGTCTCTTTAAGGTACCTAGAATATAGTGTTCACTGAGCATTCTCTGTGGTTTTTAGATGGAGTTGAAGTGTGCAAATTATCTAGAAATGAAAAAAGAGCATACAGGTCTCTTTCACATCATCATCACGGTGAGTTCGTTAGATGTTCGATATTTCCAGTAGCCTAAGTCTTCTAGCACAACGGTACGTTAGGCAGAATATTGATGCATACTATAGATACCGGCAATACCGGCATTCAAGTGTGCTAAGACGTCGGTTCATCTCTAAATTTGCATGGGATCTGGTACTCATCTCGGCCAAGATGTATTATGTCCTAGGGAGATGCAAAAGGATTCTCAGCTGATCAGAGCATCAGCTCCTTCCCCCTCATTGGCTCCATCAGGGATCACTGAAGTGGACAAAAAAGAGGAGGAGGAGAATGTTAATCAAGGTCTTCGCATATGTTCTAAACAAGAACCTATCAGTCTGTGAGTTGTTGTTGCCACGTTATCTGTTAATGGAATCGGCCTGTGAGAGTCAGGGGCTGAGATGGATGGGTTTCAGGAGGCCTGGAGCCACCTCTAATGACTCAGAGCGTGGACTCGCGTCAGCCCATTTGTCAGAACAAGAAAAACTTCAACAATGGAAGGAAAATGTATGTCTCCTTCAAACCATTTTTTGCATCTCTCAGGATTAGTGTTGTTTCTGAGTAGGGGCTTTGCAAATTTATCAAGTTTTATAAGCTTGAGAATAACTTTACAGACAGCCAATGATTTCTCCCTTCTCCCTGCAATGCAAGCAGGAGGGTTGAAAGTTCTTCGTTCCCTCCTGCTTGCATTGCATGAAGTTGTGGTATGGCCTTTAGTTAAGATGTACACGTTACTCCATGTCTGAGTCACGAATTATCAAGGCCTGCTTCACCATCAATTCCTCTCACCCGCTGGCAATTCTGTGCTATTTAAATCTTCTTATATATAAAACCATTTCCCAACCTTCAATTCAAAATATCATATCAATAATCAGACATTACCCAAAGATTCAGATGGGGGTCACACTGTGGAGGCACTTAAGAAGACAGACCTGGCCAAGACATAACTCATTGGGATCAAACTGGGACTGAGAAACTGCCTCTTCACTAAATCAATGATAATCAACTGTACGCAGTCATCACTTACAACTTAAGTCTCCGACTAGCTCCGCTTTCTTTCACTGATGATCACGAAATTTCAATCATTCGCCAACCTCCTTGTGTTGCTCAAAAACAGCCCTTTACAATTTTTATACTTAGGCGTGCATATCATGATGCGCACCTATCTATTCTTCAGAATCGTCATCTTCCTCTTCACTGGCCTCCTCCGCCTCATCGTCGATAAACCCGTTTAAATGTGGTCCTTCCTCACTTCCGTCATCCTCACTATCAAAATCTTCCTCTTCACTACCGCTTTCTTCTCCCTCTTCACTTGCACTATCCGCACCCAGCTCCACATCTTCAATACTGGCGGTGCCCTCATCCTGCTCTACTTCCATTTCATCTGTCTCTCCTTCGTCATCATCTTTGTCATCACTGTCGCCTTCTACATATTTTACCGGACTATGGTTATTTCTTTTTTGGCGAGTGGCTATCGACTCGGGCGCAAGAGGAGATGGTCCTGCAGATGCTCGCAACTCGATCTGTGACAGAACGAGATCTAAACGTCCACTAAGAGCCAGCAATGGCTCACGAAGGGCGAGTCGTGCCGTGAGTGTTGCGTATAGACTTGACAAGCGCGTCACAAGGTCCGGAATCTATGTATAGTTAGTATCAGAACGGTATAAAGCGAAAAGACACACACCGTCATCAGATGAGCTGTATGAACCACAAGGACAGCCTTGATCCATCGTAAAAGTCCAGTGCCTCGCTGTGCACTTGCTCCACCTCCGCCGCC
>QLPI01007174.1:0-14650 GCA_003314275.1 Chroogomphus rutilus | reverse complement strand
GAGATACAGGGGCCAGAGGAGCCGAAATGTATGGAATGTAGAAGGGGACGAAGGGAAAACAGATAGGAGGGGATAGAAGGAACATAGGGGAAGAGACTCACATGTAAAGGAACGAGAACTGAGGGAACCGGGACGCATATATGCAATCACCGAGGACAGATGACTGAGAAACAGGAGAATGAGACACGAGACATAGCCCAGAGAGGCGATAAATGTTGCAGACAGGAAAGGGACAAAGGGAGAAGACATTCTATTCAAATGACACCACTGACAGGTGTCATATCTCTATGAAGATTCCATCGGGGCAGCCCACAGTAGGCCGACCCTGCATATGCTCCACAAAATCCGTTAATTACGGATCATATTCTAGTTACATGATTTACTTGTATAAAGACAAAGTAGTTACAACGAATAAAAACAGTCTCTCATACCGAAAACCCCCCACACTTATATTTGATATCCACTCGACGCACTCACGTGACGTCAAGCTGCATTGGGTCAAATCGCTACTCGTCGTCATTCAAGGCTGCGGACCCAACGGGGATAACTATATAGGTGTTATCCATCACGCTCGCGCTTGTATTAATATATTCTATTATTGTGGATCACCCACAATCGACCTACACGACCTACGGTCACATCGCCGCCAGCTCCTCGGACCAGCGCTTACATACGATCGACCCGCCGTGCGTCGTCCGCGTAAGAGCATATAGTCACATATATAATTAGCTACACATCCCTTAGCTACAAATCTTTGTACTACGGTAGCTAATTCATCCACCAACCATTATCCCCCATCACAGTAATTAAGACACTCATCCTAGCCATCGTGCTGGCATGCACGATTGGTGGGGCATCCTTTTTGCGAGAAGAAAGGGGTCGCCGACTGGTGTAGTTAGTTGTCTTGTTGCGCTGGCATGTGTGTTGACTTTCCTGGCCTGGCCTCTTCTGGAGCTCTCTGCTAGCCATGGGTCGCTTTCTCATTGCACTGGCGTACACAATGATTGCAGGTCCTTTTCGTCATGCCAGCATGCGCAGCAACTCTGTTTTCTTTTTTTTACAGGTTCCTTTTCTCGTCGCACCCACGTGCACAGCATTGCATTTTCTTTGCACCTGCACATGTTCGCACCTGCCCACCTCTTGGCCTAATTCACACTTTGTCATGCTGGCTTGCACCACCCTCATACCTGTACCCGCACCCACTGCTCACACCTGCACCTGCACCCACCGCTTGCACCTGTACCCGCACCCACCACTCGCACCTGCGCCTGCACCCACCGCTTGCACCTGTGCCTGCACCTACTTCTTGTGCCTTTGCCTGCACCCACTACTCACACCTGCACCTGTACCCACTGCTCACACCTGCATCTGCACCCGCCGCTCGCACCTGCACCTGCACCTGCCATTTGCACCTGCACCCACACCCGCCGCTCACACCTGCACCTGCACCTGCCGTTCGCACCTGCACCCACACCCACCGCTCACACCTGCACCTGCACCCTCCACTTGCACCTGCACCTGCCACCCTCACACCATTCTCACACCCACACCTGCCCCTGCACCCCTATGCATACCTGCACCTGCTGCCCTCGCACCATCCTTATACCCGCACCTGCCCCCGCACCTCTACGCGCACCTGCCTGCATTCGCATCTGTCGCTGTCATGCACTTTGTTGTGTCGACCCACCGCATCACATTTGCCATCATGCACTTCGTTGCATCGATCCACCACATCACACTCGCCATCGCGCACTTCATTGTGTCGACCCGCCATGTCACACTTGCTGTCATGCACTTCATTGCATTGACCTGCCATGCTGACCACCACCCCATGTGCAATGGCCTTCCACATGCCGCTCACTCCTCACTCATGCATCCATGTCATCCCATCATGTGACACCACTCCAGGGTTTGGTATGGGCAAAAGGGTAGTCTGTGGAAGATGTGGCCTATGTGCCTGGGTGCAGCTGGGAATTGCCTGTGGAACTCTTGTGTTTTCCGTCTTGCATTCCTCATGTTCTTCCCTGGCACCCACAAATTCTCTTCTCTGGGGTACCCAACCCATTTCACCAGATACTGCAGCACTCCTCTACGCATTCTGGAGTCCAGAACTTCCTCCACTTCATACTCTACTCCTTTTGGTGTCATTACTGGTAGAGGGGGTGTTGGCTTTTGTTGTATGGAGGATGTGGGTGTTTGGGCAGGGCGCAGCAGGACAGTATTAAACACAGGATGGCTGTTCTTCCAATTGGGGGGTAGTCACAGTCTATAGGCACGTTCTCCCACTTTTGCCACAATTGGGAATGGGCCATAACATCTGTCTTCTAGTTTTTTGAAGGTTGGTCGGTGGTGACATTAAGGCCTTCCAAGTAAACCTTGTCCCCTACTTGATATTGTAGTACGTCTTGCCTTCCTTTGTCATAATACTTCTTCATGTCTGATGTTACCTTTTCTAGTGCTGCTGCTGCCTCCCCTCTTATTTTCTTCATCCTTCTCTCAAACACATCTGCTGCCTCTGTTTCTGCCTCCTGTCATGGCTCTGTGGACTTCCTTGGGTGCTGTCCATAGTTTAAGTAGAATGGAGAGTACCCTGTCACACTTGGATCTTGTCATTATAGCTGAACTCTGCCAATGGCAACCATTCCACCCAGTCATCCTGCCGATGGTTGACAAACAGCCGTAAATACTGCTCTACCTCTTGGTTGATGTGTTTCATTTGTCCATCTGTCTGGGGATGATAGGCAGTCAAAGGGTTCATCTTTATTCCTAGTAGTCGGTATAGGTCTTTTGTGAACTTCGAGATGAATTGAGAGCCCCTGTCACTAATCACCACTTCTGGGAGTCCAAAGACTCTCCACACTGTATCTCTGAAGATCCTTGCAATCTCTTCTGATGTGACCTCTCCATTTGTCGGTGCCAATCTAATTTGTTTGGACAGTCTATCCACCACCACCATAATTGCATCATACCCCAGGCTTTGTGGTAATTGGGTGATGAGGTCCACCAATATGTACTGCCAAATCGTTGTTGGAATTGCATTTGGAGCTAGAGTCCCCCTTGGTTTTGCTGGGAATGTCTTTGTTTGTTGACACCTACTACACCCATCCACATACGTTCTCATATCTCCATGTATCCTTGGCCACCAGTAGTTCCTGAGGATGAGCTCTGTTGTCTTGAATCTCCCAGGGTGTCCTGCAGTGGGTGTGTCATGGTGTAGATGAATGATTTCCTCCCAAAGCTTCCTGTTCTTTGGTATGTATATCCTTCCTTCCCACGTTATGATCCCCTCTTCTTCCTTCCAATCCTTCTCTCCACTCTCCACTCTTTCTCTGACTTTGGTCTCTATGTTCTTTGCTTTTCTGATTCTTTTCATTAGGTCTTCCTCCTCTCCTCTAAGCTCTCCCCTTATTTCTGGGAAGAACTCTTTCTTCAACACTGTAACTCCAGTATTATCTCCTTCTACTCCCTGTTTATGGTCTTCCCATCTCGAGAGGAGGTCAGCCTTCTTGTTAAGTTGACCTGGTCGATGCTTTAGGATAAAATTATAATCTGCCAATTCAAGGGACCATCTGGCCTGGTGGTTCAGCTTTCTTGGTGTCATGAAGTATTCTAGGTTCTTGTGGTCCATCCATATTTCAAATGGCTGCATTGTGCCTTGCAGATAGTGCCTCCACTCTGCCAATTCCCGCATGATGGCTAGCATCTCCTTATCATGTATATCATAATTCCTCTCCACATCATTGAGTGCTTTGGACATGTAGGCCACCAGTTTCCAGGTTCCCTGTTGCATTTGTAACAGGCTTGCACCACTGGCAAAGTCTGAACTGTCTGCTTCCACTTGGAACAGGTCCTCATCTGTTGGGAAGGCTAGGATTGGTGCTGCCATTACTGCTGCCTTGAGGAGTTGGAAGCTGATCAACTGTCCTGGTCCCCAGTTCCATGGCTTGTTCCCTGTTAGTTCATGTAGTGGTTTGGCAATGCTTGCGAAGCCTTGGATGAAGCGACGATAGAAATTGAAAAAAAAACCCAAGAATTGCTGCAGTTCATTCTTTGTCCTGGGAACTGGCCATCTGCTCACTCCTTCTACCTTGACTGGGTCCATCTCCACCTTCCCTTCACTCACCACCAATCCCAGATATTCCACCTTTTCTTTCTCAAACTCGCATTTCTCTGGTTTGAGATAGAGATTGTGTTCTTGTAGTAGGGCCAAGACACGCTTGACGGTCCTTCTGTGCTCTTCTAAGTCTGTCGAGTAGATCATGATGTCATCTATATAGGTGCTGATGCATCCTTCATTGATCAATTCATGGAAGATGACATTCATCATTGTCTGGAATGTTGCAGGGGAGTTGGTTAATTCAAAGAACATGACCAATGGTTCAAAAAGGCCTTGGTTGGTGATGAAAGCCGCTTTGTGTTCATCTCCTTCCTTGACTCGGACATTATTGTATCCCCATATAATATCCAGCTTAGTGAAGATGTGTGCATGGAATAGTTTGTGGATCACTTCAGAAATCAGTGGCAGTGGATAGTGGTTCTTGATTGTCATTGCATTCAGCCATTGGTAGTCCTGCACTAGCCTCAAGCTGCCGTCTTTCTTTTTGATGAAGAAGAATGGCGATGCAATAGGAGACTTGGATGGTCGGATCTTCCCTGACTTCAGGTTTTCTTCCAAAAACTCATCTAGCTGCTTCTGTTCCTCTAGACTGAGTGGGTACACCTTGCTTGAGAATGGTTCAGCCCCTGGCTTTAGTTCGATTGCATGATCCCACTGCCATCGTTCAGGAAGGTTATTGTCAAACCCTTCCTTTGTAAAGACCCCTCTAAACTCTTCCAGGTATTGTGCTGGCACCATTTCTTCCACCATCCTCTCCTTCTTCTCCTTCTGTGCCTCCTCTGCCAGCTTCTGTGAGTATGTCCTGGCTACATGCCCTTCCTCCTCCTCTGCATATATCCGGGTCACAAATATACGGTCTCCCTCCTCTAGTTCTTCCTCCTCTTCTTCTAGATCATCCTCCTCTACACCTGCTTTTGACATTCCGCATTCCAAGGGACATCAGTCAAATGTCATCTCTCCTGTCTTCCAGTTGACACTTGGGTTATACTTCTGAAGCCAGTTGAAGCCAACAATGAGGTCTGTCTTTCCAGTATTGGTCACTGCAAAAGGGAAGACCTCTGAGTGGTTCTTTATCCTGACTCTGAGGGTCACTGTATGGGTTATTGGTCCTCCTTCATTGTAGGTTCCATCCACATTGTAGATGGGTAGTGGTCTTGGGAGTCTTTCCATTGGCAAACACTTGGCTTTTGCAAACCCTTCATTGATGTAGCACCCTGTTGCCCCACAGTCTAGGAGTGCTTGAATTGTGAATCCCCTTTTGTCTGTCAGTGTTTCAACAGTGGTGGGTATCATCACCAAGGATTGGTTGATTTGTCTGATCCACTGTTTCCTTCCCCTAAGCTCCTTGACCACTTCTATGCCCTCCTCTCTTCTCATCCCTCATATGGCTTCCACTACTTCTGATGTCACTTCTCCTTTACTTCCGCTGTGTGTCCACTGTCTCAACACTTCCTGCCCTGACTTGTTGTCTTGGTGTATCCTCCACAACACCCACTCTGTCGTTCTCTCTTTGGGTTTCTCCACCTCTTCTGCCACCACCACCTTCTCTTCTTGCTTCCTCTTCTCTTTCTTCTCCTTCTCAACTTTCAAGGGTTGTTCTGGGATGATTTCAGGTTCCGGTTCTGCACTTTCTTCAACTGCTACTGGGGTGAAGTAGTTTACAGATATCCAGGGCAAGGAGGATATCCTTTTCACTCCTGCCCCTCCTAAAAATCCTCCTTCTTCAACATGTCCAGCACCTCCTTTTTCTCCTCTTTTGTCCACCCATCCATCGTTGCTTTAACCTTCTGTATACCTCGAGGTTTGGGACAGTTTCATGCTATGTGTCCTTGCTCTCTGCAGTTGAAGCACGTCACCACCCTCACTGGCTTCCCTCGAGCCTGATCAATCTGCATGGGTTGTGGTCCCAAAGTAGGTGGCAGAGCAAGTAGATTTTGGATTCCTTGGGACCTGCCATATCCTTGATCCTATAGTCCCCCTTTTCATTGCTTGGTATTCACGTAACTGGCTGTCAAAACAGAGGGCATATGACTTCCACTTGTCATACATTGTTGGAATAGTCTCCAGTGTGTAAATCCATTCCACTACCTGTGGGGACAGGTTCCTCTTGAGCAAGGCAACATATCCTTCATCATTATACCCTGCCTGTGACCTGTGTTCCTCAAACTCCACAAAGAACTCTGTTGCCAGCCTTCCTCCTTGTCTCAGCTGCTCTAGCTTTTGTTGAGCCATTTCTTTCTTATTTGGGTCATGGAATGTTATCAGCAGCTCAGCACGGAATTCCTCCTAACTCTGGTAGCTGCATGTTCCTGCTTCCAGTTCACCTGTGACATGACTTGCCCACTGAGCTGCAAACCTCACCTTCATATAGGACAAGGCAAAGCGGATCTTTCACATATGGTCCACTTCGAAATATGATGCATTGTCCTTGAAGTTCAGATAGAGCTCATGCAGGAAGATATCAATCTTCTCTGATGAGCCGTCAAATGGTTCTGGTCTGGCAATTTTGCCAGCTGATGGGACAGAGGAGGTGGTTGTAGATGTCAGCTGGGGTGTTTGGGCTTGTAGTATTGCTAGGTGTTGGTTAAGATGGTGTGTCTGGTTGTTCACCATTGCAGTCAGGTCTGCATTGTTTTGCTGCAGGCCTGTGAGAATTTGTTGTAGAAGATCAACATCCATGATAGGGTATTGTAGGGATATAATAGTCTTGAGCTAATGTCAGCAACAACAAGAGCTTCAATACTGGAGAGCGGAAGAGGGAAATGAGCAATGATGCTTGTCGGCATAGAGTGGATGAGGAATAGGGGCAAGGAATGTGGATGGTGGAGGTACTGAGCTAGGACTGGCATACCAAGTGACTTGCATGCAGTGTGGGCACTTGTGTTTTGGAACCTGTCAAGACTGTGGTGTTAAGTTAATAACACTTCCAATCTCTATGACCGTGGAATAAACAAGTCTAAGAGAATACTAAACTTTGCTGCAGCACAACTCCAGAAATAATTTAATATTTGTACCTTGGTTACAACCCTCTGTAATAACTTGACAAAGTTAAGATGACTGGATTCTAATGCGTTTCTTAGTAGCAAAGACTAATAGTCTGCAAAGTCTATATTAGGCTCATGGACACTATCAGGGTCCAAGTATTCCTAAAAGAAGGGAATGCGCTCAGAGGCTAGAGGAAATAAGTGGATTGACTTGAGATTCAAGTTAATTCACTCTGAGGTAAAGACAGGACAAATGTATTGCTTGTGAGGCAACAACACTTAACTGTAGAGTATCTCTGATCAGGAAAATTGACTGAGCAGATCAACACTTAACTGTAGAGTATCTCTGATCAGGAAAATCGACTGAGCAGATCAACCCTTAAAGCAGAATGTAATCGACTAGAAAATCAATAGCCAATCTCACCCTGTAGAATCACAACGATGTCACCCACCCTTGGCATCAAGCAGGAAAATCAACTGTACTAATCCCTGTCACTGGAAAATCAACAGATGACTAAGAAAAGAGTCACACAAGTTACACAGACTGGTAGTGTCAGGATTCAGTGACGCCGAGATATCGGTTAAGTCCTGCAAACCATTTCGGAGTGGCTAGGCTTCAACGTGCTCGTGCGTTGCGCCCTGCTGTTCCATGCATGCCACTAGTTTGGATAGTGAGAGGAGCCTCGAGAGGATGCCGAGGGTGTTGGCTTGAGCGAAGGACTTTCGAAATAGGAAGCGGATAAAAGGGGTGCGAATCAATCAATATTCTGAGTGAGGAACTATCTACATACATCCCGCTACTTATATAGTTAAGAAGCAAGATGTGGAAAAGGGTGGCGTAAGGAATGGAGACAATAAGGTATGAGGTAACCACATGGAGGCATTGTCCACAGTGATCAGAAATAGAATAAGGAATGTAAGCGAAATTAGAATAATGGAGTATGGCTGAGAATAAGATAATGAAATGGTGGGCGAGAATAGAACAATAGAGGACGGCCTAAGATAAAACAATGGCAGTGGCCAGGACAATGAGTGACCGTCATGTTGTTCGGGGAAACGGGTTGAGGAGTGGATAGGGGGTGAAGGAACAATGAAGAGGGATAAACGAGAGGAGTGGTCCACACGATGTACCGGGTGTACTGAGCTGAGGCCGTGCAGTAGTGCGAGATGATGTGGGTAAGGGCCGGTTGGTTGGTATTCCCGAGTGAGTCGGTACTCGGTGTTGCGGGCTTGACAGGTAGGTTAGAAGCTAATGTATATTGTTACTTTTGGGAGGCCATATTTCCTCCTCCTTTGATATTGTATTTACACTAGGGTGAGAACTTCTATCTATTAATGGACATGGAAGGTTGTAGAACATTCTAGAAGGTTCCTAGCCAATCAAGTTTCAGTACCTGACTATGAGTCATTTCCTTGCATAGCCTTGATCATGCACAGACTATGTACACAGCTTTTATGCCATATATGTACATTATTTTGGCATATTTACACTGGCTATGTCAAGCCTTGCATAGCCCCATACCTGTGCTAAAATAGCTAGCATAGCCATGAAGCAGTGTTGTTGCAATGGGCACAGCATTGTGCCTATGCACTTGGTAACCAATTCAAACTCCACACTGAGTTTGAATAATTACTGGTTTTGGATATGGTTAGCAAACTCAGCTGAGTTTGTGGACTCTTGTGGACAGTGTAGTTGGGCTTCAACAAAATAAAAGGCTTTTAGCCTCGAAAAAATCAGAAAAAATAGGAAAAAAATATGGTGAATTTGAAGCTATTGGATACTACATTTATATACCCAAAGACTAATTTTAATGCCACAATTTTAGTGACAAAAGGAGAAATTAAGCGAAAATTGTAGAAGAAAATTAAGAGAAAATTACTGGCACCATTGGGTGCTTTTTAGACTAGGCCTAGATAGCCATAATCCCCTACAACTTGTACGTGGATGTAGTTTGACTGCTCGGTTGGTACTGCCAAATTACCAGAATCTCAGTATGTGTACTTGACAACTGGTGGAGACAGCTGATATAAGTGAGGTTAGCACCAAACTTTGATTACTTCATTGGAATATACATAAAATTTGGTCCCAAAATTTGGCCACCCTGTAAAAAAACTGGTAAAAATCCAAAAACCCTAAATCAACTCTTTTTCACAGTGTGAATCTGATTCTTTAAAAATTCAAAGATTTACATGAGCCATTCTCTTAATGTTGAGTGTCTGTGACTGTACACTTATTGTCCCATCTCTCTAGTTTACAGACTGAGTGGGAATCCACCATTAGGTGTAGTACAAATTATCTAGGATTTGTCTATTTTTTTCCACATACTCAATTCCTGTTGCATGGGAAAATGGCCCCTTAAATATCAAAATACATACTCACATGTGTCAAGCGTCGGATACTGATGGACTTCGGTACTGCCGAGGGGTGTTGGCGAGAAGGTCGGGTGGACTATGGCCAAGTCCTGCAGGCCAAGAGTAGTGGCGTTGGCTTCAACGTGCTCGTGCATTGTGCCCTACTTGCCGTGCATGCCACTGTATTTGCCACAGACAGGTACTCGAGGGGATGCTGATGATGCCGGCTCGAGTCGAGGACTTTAACAGAAGAGAAGAAGGTAGAAGGGCCTAAGCCTAGTCGATACCCAGAATGAGGAAGTATGTACATGCATGTCCTACTTATATAGGTTAAGAAGCAACATGTGGAATAAGGAATGTGGGACAACAAGGTATGCAGAGCATGTGGTTATTGTCCACAATGAACAAAATTAGAACAAGGAATGCAAAGCAGGGATAGAACAATAAAAGACAGGATAATAGGATCGTGGCTCAAGATGGGACAATAGGGAGTGGCCGAGTATAAAACAATGGGGTCGTATCCGAGGATAATACAAGAACAGGAAGTCCTGAGGTGAAACGGACCGAGGAGTGTAGATGGCAGATGTGCCGAGCCGGGACCGGCACACCAAGTGTTATGCATGCGACGCGGGCACTTGGTCATGGATATAGGATGATTGCTCGGTCGGCACTGCCGGCGGATGGGTCTCGGTACATGGACTTGACAACATGATTGATTATGACATCAAGCCAAATTGGGCTAGACCAATCAAGGCACATATCCAGCTCCCCAGACATGCTGGAAATAAATATTGATCTATACCAGAAAGCACTCACACTGGTACTAAAGATTAATAGTATTAGGAATACCCACATGCAACTCTCACACACTCATGCATCCCCCATAGCCACCTCCCTGGGTCAGTGCTTAGCCAAACACATTATGCAGCGGACAGCATATATTCAGAGAAAATTGAATAAAACCAAAACAAATGAGAATAAAATAGCTACAAAATTCCACAACATTCCTCATCCATCACATGGCATATTCACCTAGACAACCTGACCCTCTTTTGGAGCCAAGCACAAAAAACTCAGCCAGTAGGCCTACGAAACCAGCTGAGTTTTTGACCTAACAGTTATGACATCCTTGAGGACCCTAGATGGCGAGAGGTGCACCTGTGAGAGAGAAGGGTGAGGCATAAGATCAGGAGGCTAGAGAACAATGGCCAAGGGGATAGATAAGCTGAGGGGTGGGAGGATTCGAGATACCCTTTCCTAAAGTCAAACAAATGACCAACCTCCTTATCACCCAACAAGCCAAGAACCCAAAATCTCAAACCAGGCACCCAGGACTGGGCATGCAGGTATACAAGAGATCATACCTCTGGACCCAATGGAATGGTAAGGTATGTTGGGGAAGCAGTGCATGGGTACAGGGTATATAGAGTGTGGGAATCACTAGCAAGGGGTTTTAGGTTTTCCTCTCAGGAATCCCCCCATTGCTAGTGAAGTCCTCTTCTCTCATGTACATAGGTAAATGAGTAAACTCAGGAATCCCCCCATTGCTAGGCACTGCCTGAGAGCTTTCAGGGCTGCTGGGGTTGTGCTTACATAATCCAAGTCTATGCTGGCCATTATTAAGCATGAAGGGCATGGTCTGTGTTGCTGAGTGGATTCAATTGTTATTGACAAGAGTAAGAGCAGAGAGTTATGAAGTGTGGAGTAGTTCTGACAATTTAGACAGATTCAACACCAGAGTGAATGTTCTTTACTTTCTGACTGATAATTTCAATGGCAAAATGTGATCACAATTTTATACTATAAAATATAAGACTATAGAATACAAGCAGAACACAAACTTGAGACAAAATACAGGAGAAATACATCATACATGACATCAGAGGAGAGAAATATATTATGCAAGAGTTGGGGAAGGAAAATGACAACTGAGAGTGATAATGGACATACATATGAACTCTGCACCTCAAAAGTGAACATATTTGATGAGGATGGTGGCTGGCCAGGCCTCTGCTGGTTCTATGATACTTCAGTAGTGTTGGGAATGTTGCCACTGCAATTTTGGGATTGGATATGATGTTCTCAAGATTTGAACTCAATGGAAATAATGGAGGATAAGGAATAAAGATTTGTTGTATATAAATGATAATATTTGAATGAAGATGTTAACAGATAATGCTTTGACTGTGTTTTGACAAATGAGTGCTTATTAGCTGGTGAGTAGGGAAATGTACGGGTTATGCCAGCCAGCATGGGTCACCGAGTCGGGTGTCCTTGGGTTTGGGTGTGGGTCAAGCAGAGAGCACCTGTGACCCAGGCCCAACCTGCAGTGTCAACTCCGACATGAACGTGACGTACATGCTGTAGGCACACCCGACACAGAACATGACAAAGGCGACAAATGCAATGCACAAGCACGTGCCGCCATGAATGCGACGAACGTGCTGCACGAGCATGCGCCACCATGAATGCAACAAACATGCCGCATGCATGCGGGTGCGGCACGCATCCAACACCTGTCGACCCATGGGTTCACGGGTTCGGGTTTCCCATGGGTTGGGTGCAGGTCACCCACATTTGACCCATGGGTGACCTGTGCCATTCCCTACTTGTGAGTGATTAACATAATTCTGAAATATAGATTCAAGACTCAGGGCAATTCCTCTGGTTTTTTCACACATAATTATAGGTTCCTATGGCAAGTAATCTCCAGTAATAAATTTGATATTACCCTACATAGCTGTTCCACACTCAACTTCCACTGTAACCACATGATCACACATGACTCCTCATAACACAAACTCATGACCTCATGTGATTGTCTTTACCTCCACCCAGGTGCTTCACCAGGGTAGAGACTGGGAGGGGAAAGCAATAGATGTTACACATTGGTTTGGAAAATTTAGGAAAATACTGGAATAATAGGATAGTTGATTCTTTATAATACTGTCAAAACAAGTGGTCACAGGGCTTAATTCTCAATGAGGTTGGCATGAATTGACTGTTTTGAGTGACCGAAGCGTCATTGACATCATAGACACTAATCTTGATTCCCAAGCGTTTCCCGCATCAAATACAGAGAGTCTTAACATTGAAGAATATCCTTGTGCAGGAACGAGTTTGAGGGAACTGGAAAATACACCTACGGAAGCTGTTGTGCCACAAACTTCGGGTAGGCTAATTTTTCTTTCTCGATTATGGCAGGTTGCTTGAGCCCGCCCACATGCTGATTGATCAACATTGTCAGGGCCCGCTTCACAAACATGAAAACATTTCAAAATAGACGCTTGCCACCGGTCTATGAATCTTCCCAGATATTGTTGGGAACATCTCGGGACTGATTCGCTACCACTATGAACTAAATGTCAATTTCAATAATAGTAAATTAATAAATTCTCCAAATATTTCGTATGAGCTTCTTATATATTCTCTCACACACCATGGAGTGACTACAACGGCCCCCATTTCTACACACTCGTCGCCCTACTCCAACACCATCATCTGGGATCCACCTTTAGTGTCATCGTCTTCCGAGACCAATCCACGTCGGCCAAGGCAGAGCGAGAGGGCAGGAGGAAGGAGCACCAGCAGAGAACGGAGGCCCGAGGGGTGCGTGCATGGTACATATGTACATGTGGCCCACGAGCCGACAGACACTCGTTATCGACACGTTACCGATTCCGATCCGTCACACGCATGTCACCGACGACGGGTTCGCGCATCTTATCGTACACTATAATTAAATAATATAATCCTCTCGTTTTCAAACTCAGCTTGTTCAACGTCTATTCGACCGGCCCGATCACGACGCGCTTAACAATGATGTGATTCACAGATCTTTGTTGAGAGTGTTAGCGCGAAATCAAAAAACCTTGAGGGACGGATGATTTGGATGATTGTATGGATTGTTTTCGCCCTTAGTGTTCTTCGGGAGTAGATAATTTGAGCGCTAGGTCGGCCTCTTCTCCAGGCGGTCCATACATAAAGTATATTCCGATGATCTCCACAATATGTCCACGCGCTTCCTTCATCATCGGTAATGAACAGGCCGGCAATTGAAACTCAGATCACATGTGCAACATTTGGCTTGATTGTTGAAATATTTCGCTGAGGTGTTGAGTCCGACATCAGTTTAAATGCCGGAGGTAGTTAGACGCCGTAAAAATTTGCGTGTCTTGCAATATGGCAACTTTCGCGCCTTTATTTCCAACATTGATGCCTTCATGAATTGATGTGAGTCACAATGATCAGTGACCACAGGAATCCTCGTGACATTTTATTCATTTTAATTTGATTTCAAATAATTGTTACCGAATGTGCATCCAACCATGCGGACGAACAGAAAATTGCGGGCATTCACTCATATTGTAGCCATTCTGTTTGAAAATAACTTGCGTTGATGATTTGACCAAGATATAAAGTTCCTGGGGGGATGGCTATTAAGTTATGATTAATGTAGAAATGATTCTCACTCTGATATTGGGACTGTAATAGTGTTATAAGAAGTAGCTAGAAAATACTACCTATTATGTTACAGAACATTGTCTTTGAGTAAGATTATATGTATTCACATCTCAGTCTGATATTGGGATCAGATGTTTCGTTGTAAGTATCTATCATTATATACTACTGCAAGGAAAATGAATTACCAGTTCTGCACGCGGTAGAAAGAACATTCTGACATATCATTTTGCTTAGGAATACGGTTATGTCTGTAACCGTCCCGAAGCGCTGCGCTCGCTACACAACTTTGTCATCATCATCCAACAATGTCCTCAATAAGGATATCAGCGATCCTCATTGCGTTCAGGGGCCAAATATTTGAATTACCAGCAATCACATCAACTGAATGCAAATCGAACTCATTTGCCGTGTCATGATTGGGTGCAGCGCCAGAGATATCTACGTCGTTTTTGTTAAGATATCTAACCCTCTATAAAGTTTTCACGTTCTGCGGATATCGATTTCAACCTGTCATTCACACTACCTGTTTGTTGTCAACACTCGATATCCTGATGTCTTCCCAAGCGTTTGTCCAAGCGACATCAGATCTGTGCGTAGCCAGCTCTGGTGTGTTTGTCCGTCACGACGCTTATGGTTCAGATAGTTTGGTCAGCCAATATACCGAGGTTGCCGGACTGAGTGAGCACAGGAGTAATTATGAACTTTCCTCTCCTCTCACCGAATTAATTAGCAC
>QLPI01007167.1:0-38562 GCA_003314275.1 Chroogomphus rutilus | reverse complement strand
GACTTACAGTGCAACGTGGTTTACTCAGAATGGAATAGCGGGTGCTTGCGGACAAGTTCACCAAGACACTGACCTTATCGTTGCCCTGCGTAAGTCTCTTCTCGCGCCACTTGGTGGTAAACATTAAACATGACGTTTTTCAGAAACGCAAGAATACGCCAACGGGATCCACTGCGGTGCCACGATCACGATCACGGACACGAATACCGGTAACACTGCAACGACGAGGATGTGGTAGGTGTGAATGATGGTGATAGTGGACCAGGGTGTGGGTATGGTGCAACAGCAGCACATACAGAGTGTTTTGGAACTGTAAATGAGGTAACCTGAGAACCGTGACAAAACTTTGGTGTGAAGAAAGCCTAATCAAATTCTCCGACAAGACGTAGGCAAGTGGAAGCCTGTCCGGGTTGATGTCCAAAAAGAATTGTTTAGAGGGGGCCTTGGCAGGTGCCTTTTCAATTACGTGTAGGAATAATAGTTTGTGTACGTGAACTATTATTCTACCCTTGCCTAGGATTATTTCCACGGATGTTCTATAATTCTGATTTAGTTCTTTTACTATGTTTTTGCGTACCTTTTATGTTTTAACCAAGAACCCTTTATCAAGCACTGACCTTCAGATCAACGTACTCAAGAGAGGGAGGCACTGACCTTCAGATCAACATACCTATGAGAAGGTGGCACTGGCCTTCGGACCAACGTACCAGAGTGTGTGGCACTGACCTTCGGATCAACATACCTAAGGGTGCTTGATGCACAAGATAATCCGATGGACTATGGGTGATAGTAAGATAGATTGTTAAGTTACTTTTATGCTACAGAACTAGCCTCTATATATACTAATTCTAAGCTGATTATGTAACTCCCTGATAAGGCAAGACCTTCCTGACATTAGCAGAAGGGTGTAGAAAGGAATGGAAGGTCCTGGAAGCCTGTGGCAGTTACGAGTCACCCTGTAGTCACAAATTAGTCACCCTATAGTCATTAATGAGTCATGTTCCCACGGCTAGTAGTCTTGTGACTGGTCAAGTCACGAAATATTAATAGTAAGTAAGCCGAGCTTCTGGGCTGACCTAAAGTGTAATAGCTATTACCTAAGCCCAGGAATTTGTTGTACAATTGAGTCTTGAGAGCTTGAGCCAGCAGTTTGGCACCATTTTCCATGTATAAGTGTTTGGCACCTGGCTGTGGGTCCTTGTGGGTCCAAATAGAAATAAGCGAAATATATAAGTATTTTTGAAGTATTTCCTTGGGCTTTGAAGAGCTTGATAGTTTTAGAGTTAATTACTTTGAGTAATTCACTCTTAAATGGCCAGCCAAAATTATTATATTTTTTTGGTAGTCAATCAAGACTGATTTGTTGAGTTATTGTCTGAGTGAGAGAGGTTTGGATTCCTTTAAGCTGATCCCTGATCCGATGACCCTTCCTATCTGTTAGAGAATCTCCCATTCCCCAACATCATCCCCCCTCCAAACCTCTATTCAAATCAACACACATGTAATCTAAATTAAGGAGAGATAATTCCATACTCTCCCAGCTGAGCTCCATAAGATACATACGGTTGATCTAATAACACATTTGTTGGTACGTAATGGGGATATCCTAGGTTCTTCTGATTGTTGAATTTTTCAGAGACTGAGGGTTGCCATCTAATCAATTGTAGGTCGTGGTAATGAGGACTGACTTCCCCATGATCCTCTTCCTCGGATCACTTCTGTTTTAGGGAGGTACTGATGCTGTAACAGTGTGAGGTAATGGACGGGGAAGTCCACCAATTGTAGTACTCTCCTAGTAGTCGAGATAATCCAGAATGTATGGTGGGTAGCATACCTGGTTCTCCCTCATTTTCTACGAATTCCTCCTCCTCATCATCTGGGTACTCCAGATGCGTGTGGTGAGCTATGCTTCGGTTATCTACTTGAGCTCTCTCGAGGTAGGTCCATTTCCAGGACATGTGGGGATCATCCTTGGAGACTTCCTTTGCTTTTAAGATCCAAGCAGTAAGTTTCCGGCCTAACTGCTGCCACATTTCCAACCAGTTGAATATCTCTTCCTGGTCATTTGGAACCTTCAGTATATTAAGAGATAAGGAGTAGACTGGAGGGAACTCAGGGTGTATCATCCCTAGCTCCTGTAACTTCTCCTTGGGAATGATGAGTGGCATGGTAGGATGTCCCAGTTCCCAATCAGTTCCAGCTGCTACAATCTCTCTGATCTTCATACATGTTGATTCCCAGATAGCATCTGCCAGCTTGGGCCTGAGGACTGAAACCTTGTGGTTGAATATACAATAATGAGTAAAATCCCTGGCAGTAGGGGAGTAGAAATTAAAGTCAAAGATAGGTCCCCCTTCATACCCGGCTGGCATGTGGATAGGTAGTTGATGAAAATGATCTCCTACTTGGACGATTTGGTAGTCTGCGGAGGTGATCTGAATGGTATTAGACATAATAGAAGTCGATTTGATTGACTGGGGATTAAAGAGCTGCTAAGGATTCCTAGGAATGATGATTTTTTTCTGGGTTTAAGGACTTATATCAATTTTTAGATTCTTTGATAAATATTTTTCTAGGATTCTAGCTGACTGGGGTATATGGTAGAACATGATTCAATGTTTTAGTATCTTTGTTTGACAACTCCCTTGGAGTCATGCCATTCCATTAGAATCCAGGGTGCATTCTTGAGTTGCCTCCGGGTCAGCCACTCATTGTAGTTAGAATCATAGTCCTTGAATTTGATCAAGAATTCCTCAATTTTCCAGCCGTTTTGGGCTGCCTTCCATCTGGATCTGAGGATGGTCTCAACTTCATATTCAGGGATCTCAGAGAAGTCTGCCCTACCCAGTTTTTTGCTTGGGCGAATGCCAAACTCATCCGGGGACATGTGATATTTCTCCAGGTGTGCAATGTTTATGACTGGGTGAATTCCATAAGATGCTGGCATTCTGAGTCGGTAGGTTATGGGGCTTACCTTTTCTAGGATTTCAAAAGGTCCATCAAACTTCATTTGCAACTTTCTGCCCAGTCCCTTTTTGCTTCTGAGCATGTCCAGGGAGTGTGGATCAATGAGCACCCAGTCACCTTCTTCAAACTCAATTTCCAAATGACCCTCATTGTAATTTCTTTGTTGGACCATTTGAGCAAACAATAGTGATTCTTTAGCCCTAGATCTGTAAGTTTCAAATTTTTCTAGGAATTCTTGAGCATTGAAACTTTCCAAAACATCCGGGTCATCAGGTGCATAGCCTGGGTGCCCTGTCTCAGGTCTGTCTACCATTTCATTTGGCTGATGCAAGACAGTGGCTCCTGTCGTAGGGTGGAATCCATAGAGAAAAAATGCTGGACTGAACCCAGTAGATGTATGCAGAGTAGTATTAAAGCCCAAGACAAATTGTCTAAGGTATGCATACCAATCATCTAGCTCCAGGCTGACATATGTTATTAGAGCCGTCTCCAAGATCTGGTTCATTATTTCAGTTTGGCCATCTGCCTGAGGATGATGAGCAGTGGTAAGTGCTCTTTTGACACCCAAATGCCTTGTAACTTCCTTCTAAAATGTTCCAGTCCACCGGGAGTCTCGGTCAGTGATTATTTGTCTTGGTAGTCCATATATGCTAACTATTTTTTCAAAAAATAGATCAGCAACTTGTTTCTTATCTATATCCGATGTAGTAGGGACCACAGTAATGTATTTGGTGAGTTTGTCTATGATTACAAGGAGACAATTGTAACCATTGCTTTCCGGCAGCTCTGTGATGAAGTCCATGGTTACCACTTCAAAGGGTCGTCCCGGTATAGAGATTGGTTGCAGCAGTCCCATAGGTGCGTGCCGTCCTTTTGACATACATCACAACTGACTACAAACTTTTTAACATCTCTACTCATCCGTGGCCAGTAGTAGGTGGCAGCCAAACGGTTGTATGTCTAATGGTACCCTGCATGGGCAGCTTCTGACGGTTCATCATGTGTTTCACTCATGACTTTTGCTTGCTGACTCTTTGGTACACATAGCCTTAGGTTTCCATTCCAGTCTTCAAAGAAGATAAGTCCATCTTCTCTCTCAGAAAATAAAGGTTGCTGAACATTGTTCCAGCCGGCTTCCTTTCTTAGCCCGGTTCATACCTTAGAAAAGTAAGGGTCTGAGTCGTACCCATGAACAAATTCTTCCGTTTCCTTAGGGTGAATGGTAGCAACCAGGTTGAAAGTTCTAGCAGCTTGGAATGGTACTGGAGTGATTATTTGGTGAGTTTCAGCATCCACACTAATCCTTACTGTTCTGACTTCTATTCTTTCATTCTCTTCTTTGAACCTGGCCATCAATTGGAGTGTTCTGGCCTCAAATTGGGGGGAAATTTCCTTATAAAAGTCAGTAAGGAATTCCTGGTCTGAGTTGAGAATTGTGTGTGCTGATCCATCTTGCACAGGTCCTTCTTGGTATGGCACTCTTCTCCTGAGTTGGGAGATAGGGTCCACATTCGAATGCACTCTTCCAGCTCTGTGCACTACTTGGAGATCTGGGTAGGCAGCAAATACAGTTCCCCAAGTGAGTAATCTCCTGTTTACATTCTGAAAAGTCCTGCTCCAGACTAATGCTGCATGATCTGTCACAGCAGTGATCTTCTCTCCCTCAATATAAGGCTGAAACTTCACCAGTCCATCCCTCAGGGCTAGGGCTTCTCTTTCAGTGGGTGAGTAGTTTCTTTCAGCTGGTTTAAGTGTTCTTGACCACTATGCAATAACCCTTTCCACCTTGACAGTGGTTTCTTCAAAATCCGTGTCCCATGTGATGTCTTCAGGTGGATTTTCTTCCTTGCTAACTGGGATGACTAGACTAGAGACTTGGAGTCCTTCTTGGTAGGCCTTCCATAGTTTTTTGTAAGTCCTTGTCCCTTTCAAGTCTTGGATCTTGATGGGCTAAACTTGCTACAAAATAGCTGCTATTCCCACATCACAGGCATCAGAATAAATTCTGTAACCCAGGCCTGGCACAGCATATGCATGAACGGGTGAGCTAACCAATGCTTCTTTTGACAACCTAAAGGCCTCTTGTTGAGTTTCTCCCCATTCCCATTTAGTATCCTTTTTTAACAACTCAAACAGGGGGGCCACTAGCCAGGCATAAAAAGGTATGTATGCTGCAAAGTAGACCATCATTCCCAAGAATGTCTGTAGTTCATGTAGATTCCTTAGTTCTTCTAAGTCTAATATAGCATCCACCTTTTCCTTGTGAGTGGAAAGTCCAAGTCTGGACACTTTCTGTCCTAGGAGGAGGAGTGACTGGTATGCCAAATGACACTTTGGTGGTGAGAATGTAATACCTGATTCACTGACTGCATGAAACACTTGGTCTAAGTGATTCAGGTGATCTTCAAACATTTTTGAATAAATCACAATATCATCAATTTAGACCAAGGCAAAAATCCAAAGGTATGGGGCCAGGACATTTTGCATCACTCTTTGGAAAATGGCTGGACCATTCCTATAGCCAAAAGGCATTCTCTTGAATTGGTAAAGACCTCTGTGAGTCCTAAATGCTGTCTTTTCCTTGGCCTCATCAGCCATTTTTAATTGGGTAAAACCAGAAAGAGCATCCAGGGTGGTCAACCAATTTGATCCAGTGAGGGCCTGGAGAATGGTATCCTGTCTGGGCAATGGGAATTCATCAGGAATAACCCTTTAATTGAGTTTCCTGTAGTCAATGCACATCCTTGGTTTCCCTGATCTGTAGACAATCAACACAGGGAATCCCCATGGGCTCTTGGATGGTTCAATGACTTCTAGCTTGATCCATGCATCCATTTGTTTATCAATTATTTCTCTCTTTGCAGGGGAGGCATTGTAAGGAGGTAAGGAAATTTCCTTAGCTTCTGGCCTCAAACTAATCTCGACCTTGGCATCATAGTTCCCTAGGCACCCATCAAGTCCAAAGGCATCCTTGTTTTTAAGAACTATTCTCTCTAGATCCTTTCTTTGGCTAGGACTTAGATCAGGTGAGAAGTCCAGTTCTTTGATCAGCTGTGTGGTCGGAATAATTTCTGCAGGTAATTCTTGTGTTTTGGGTCCTCCAGGCACAATTTCTTCTTCAGGGTTGTCTGGACCTGGATATATGCGTTCTTCTTTCTCAATTCCCAACTTCTCAGTGACAGCCTTGATCAGGTGAGCATGTTTTTGCAATTTCTCAACCTGTTCTGAGCTTCCTTTGGAATTTTCCAACCAGGAAGTGGGATTCTGGGCATAACCCAACAATTGACCTTGATGAATTATGACTGGTCCTTGGGAGAAATTGGACACATAAAGCTGAGGGTTATCCCTAGAGATTATTGAGTCCGTAATTCAATAACAATCTTCTGGGCCTTTATTGGAGTGAATTATCTTTTCCACAAAAACATGCTCAGAATTCCCCGGAAAAAATACATTAACAGGGACTAAGACTGCTGATTGGGATGGGACACAAATTTCCCGAGATGCCCTGACATTTGAATCAAGAATTCTACCTCTGATTTGTTTTCTGAGGTTTTTCGCATGTCTGTGAGCCTTGAACTTGGCCAGAAGTGATGGCAGGTTTGGTATGGTTCTGATTTTGAATGCATGCCCATCATCTCCTTGTAAGGTGGCTTCAACAGAATTCTGTATAATGGTTTGTCTCCCTGAATTCCCAAATAACAGATAAGTGGAAGATTCCTCTCTGACAATAGATATGGAATATTGATCTGCAAAGTCATTTCCTAGGATCACAGGTGTGGACATTCCTTTGACCACATAAGCTTCAACATCAATCTGGACTGGTCCAGCATCAGTTTCAAAGATGATGGGCAGGTTTATATATCCAGATATTTTTGAAGTCCCAGTGACTTGAATCAAGTTGATTTTTTGTCCAGTTTTGACTTTGGGTGGATTGTCCATTTTTGCCAAAGCGCTTTGGGAGATTAGTGTGATATCTGACCCAGAGTCAGCATTGAGATTCTGTTGATTCCTCCCATATTCTCCAAGCCAAACTTTAGTGGTAGTGGCATTGGTTCCCAAGAAAGCACATCCTGCTGGCCTGGACATATGTTTCTTCAATTTCAACAGTGCATTGGGGGCAAGGTTGGCGATTTTGGATATCCCTAGTAATGTAGTAGTCTTTCCAGCTTCTTTAATTAGTTTCCTCTTTTCCCTGCGATTTTTAGGTGATTTATTAGGGATTTTATTGTCAGGTTCAGGAGGAAGAGAAGTTGGTGGAGAAGAAGGTGATTCAGGATGAATTTCTGATCCCCCCAGCCCAGATATATCCTTTAACTTGTGGATTAAGGGCATAATGACATTAAAATGTGCTTCAGGGAGATCTCCTGGAGTTTCCTGTGTGTCAGGGATTTTTTCAGAAATTTCAGCAGTAGTTTGATAAACTTGGGCTTGTTCATCATCCAGATCAGATTCTTCCATGATCAACTGTTCATAAATGTTATCATATTCTTCTTGAGCTTGGGCATCATCCATTTCCCCTGTAGCTAGTTTGGAATTAATCTTGTGGAATTTTTTGTTGGTCTGAGTATATGCATGCTTGCATTCCTTATCCCAGTGTTTCCGGCTCCCACAATATTTACATCCTCTAGCACCCTTTTCTTCAGGGATTGCTCTTTTAGAAATGTTATTGTCGACCTGCTTCCCTGTATGATGCTTGGTTCATGCAAGACTTCTGGCGGTCGAGCCATGTGCAGTTCATGTAGTAAGTTGTTATTGCCTCTTTCATAGTCCTCCAATTCACCATAGCTTGCTTTCTATAGCTCATTGGAAGCGAGAAGAACCACTTCTCCACGTTTCTGCACAACCAGAGTGGGATAATCTCCCCGAGTTGTCTATGGACGGTAAGTGACCTCTCTGCTATGAGGTTGACTTTCATTAACCACTGAGCTAGAGCATCAGGGTCTCCATCCCATTCAGGAACAATTTCAGGGTGGAACTTAGCATCAAAGTAAGCCTCTTCTCTATTTCTTGTCATTGTTGCTTCTGCTAACTGTCTTCTTGCTTGATCCCCCCTTTTTGGACTATCTCTTCTATTCCTACGCGACCTATGGCCATACGCCTCATCGCTATCATCCAGGGAATCGTCTCCGGGTGGTTCTGGGTCCCTAGAGGGCCACGTTCATTCTTCATGAGGCCGTGTTCGCCTCCATCCATGATCCCCCCTGTCTGTGCTATCTCCTCGACACCTTCATGGGAATTGACCATGCGCCTGGTCGCTATCGCTAGGTGAGTCGTTTACAAGGGGCTCCCAGTCTCTACATGGCCTCATTCATTCTCCAGAGGGCCGTGTTCCCTGCAGGTGCCTAACATTTGGCGGGGCAGGAGAGGGTATAGGGCTCAACACATCATCGCCATATGTTGGTTTCGGGTATGGCTGAGTCCTAGAGGGCTTAGATGCTTGGGTGAGTGCGCTTGTTCTTGATTCCACTATTTCTGGTATGCTGAACATTGTCTTTCTTCTTTCATGCACAGATGGGTGGAAAATGTCTTCAAGAACTTCTGATTCGGTGAGTCCCGAGCACTTCAACCTGAGGCAAAGACCATATTGCATCAGTGGGCCAAAGGTCCGGCAGGGTTGGTACTTTGGGGGGTGTGAGGTTAAGGCTTTCCAAGGTGAGTTTCCTTTTTCTTTCTATTTTCCTGAGTGCAATGAGAGTTGACTCATATGTCCATGGATCTATTCTGTAACCAAGCTCATTCCGGCTGATGAGTCGGACAATCTTGGGTCTCAGGAGTTTGTCAATTAATAGCTGTTCCTCCTTGAACAGTCTTTCAGCACCGGGGGAGAGGGTCCTATACCCAGGTATGTTTGATCTGTCCAGATAGAATTCTGCAATGGCTAACAGATCATTTCTTCTTTCACAAACTTTGTCCTCTTTCTCCACTTGCTTTCTCCTTCTTGCAGTGAGGATTTCTACGTTGTCAGGATGAGCAAGAGAGGGTAGTTGAACCGGAGAGCTGGAAGAGATGGGTCCCATGCCATCCCATGGTAAAGGTTCATCTACCAATCCTTCTGGAGCTTTAAGAAGACTGAAAGGTGAAATGTTTCTATTAACAGGTGTGGTTCTTCCACTGGGTGTGGAGTGGAAGATAGGTGTTTCCTGCATGGTTGATGACATGCTGGAGGGGAACTTGAGTCCTTCATGGGGCTTATAGACTTCAAGTCATGCATTGGGTCGGTTAGGAGAAGGGTAAGGATTTAGGTAGTGAGGAGGTGTAGGTGGTGTAGTATTATGTATGGGTCTTTGAATATATACAATAAAGGGTCATAGGACACCGGGTTGGAGGAGTTTGTATTTGTTTGGTATAAGCACCTGTTTTGTTCATTTGTTATCCCTCCCACCCATGGTCTTATCCAAGGAGGCAGTGAGAAGAAGGTAAATAACCCCTGTCCTCATCCTAGCTGTCGTACTGGCATGCACAATTGGTGGGGCATTCTTTTTACGAGAAGAAGGTAAGGAAGGGGTCTTAGATTGCTTAGTTAGTCTTCGCATTGTGCCAGCACATGTCAATCCTCCCTGGACCTTTCTGGAGCTCTCTGATAGCCATTGGTCCTCTTCTCATTGCACTAGTGTGCATAGCTATTAGGTCATTCCCTCATTGCACCGATGTGCACGGTGACTTGGTTTTTTTTTACAGGTAGTTTCCTTGTTGTACTGGCATGTGTGGTGACTTGGTTTTTGTCATGCCTGTATGAATTTGTGTCTTCTGATGCTCACCCATACACCTGCCACACCTGCCATTACACATGTGTGATGCCTACCTTCCACACCTGCCATTGCACATGTGTGGTGCCCACCTGTCACATGCTTGTCGCTCACCATGTGCACTCGCTTGTGCCTGCTGCTGTATACTCATGGTGTCAGCCTGTCATACCTGCTGCATGCCCTTGCTCATGCCCACCATGCTGGCTGGTCTCATTCACATCTCGTCATGCTGGCCAGCCTCATTTGCACCACTTGCAACACACTCCCACTCGCTGTGCCAACCACCACCATGCATGCACACCTTCCAGCCTTGCTTGCATACTGCAGTGCTGGCCGGTCTCATCCATGTCTTGTCACACTGGCTGGCCTCATTTGCACCACTCACCACATACTCCCCTTGCCACGTACTCCCACTTGCTGCATACTCCCATTTGCCATACACTCCCACTTGCCATGCTAACCACCACCATGTGTGCACACCTCCCAGCCTCACTCACATACTGCCACATTGGCCTGTCTTGTTCATATCTCATCATGCTGGCTGGTCTCATTTGTGCACTGTCAAGTACACGTACCAAGACCCATCCACTCGACAATGCCGATAGAGCAACCATCCTGTATCCACGACCAAGTGTTCACGCCGCTTGTACAACACTCGGTACACCGGTCTTGGCTCGATACATCCACCATCCACACTCCTTATCCTCACCCTTTGGTCCATCTCACCTCGGGACTTCCTGTCCTTGTATTATCCTCGGCCGTGACTCCATTGTTTTATAGTCGGCCACTCCCTATTGTCCTATCCTTGGTCACACTTCTATTATTCTATCCTTTATTGTTCTATCCCCGTTTTGCATTCCTTCATTCTAATTTTACTCATTGTGGACAATAACCACATGCTCTGCATACCTTGTTGTCTCACATTCCTTATTCCACATATTGCTTCTTAACCTATATAAGTAGGACATGCATGTACATATCTCCTCATTCTGGGTATCGACTAGGCTTAAGCCCTTCTACCTTCTTCCCCTCTGTTAAAGTCCTCAATTCGGGCCAGCATCACCAGCATCCTCCCAAGTACCTGTCTGTTGAAAATTGGTGGCATGCATGGCAAGTAGGGCGCAATGCACGAGTACGTTGAAGCCAACGCCACTACTCTTGGCCTGCAGGACTTGGCCATTGTCTGCCCGACACTTTTCGGCAGTACCAAAGTCTGTCAGTACCCAAAGCTTGACACGCACACTCATTGTGCCCACTGGTCACACCAACCACTGCCATGCATGTGCAGCTGCTGTCATGCACTCTATAGGGAATAGCATAGGTTAGGGTAACCCACACGGGTCACTAGGGAATAGCACGGGTTCGGCCAACCCGTACGGGTCACCAGGTCGGGTTCCCTTGGGTGTGGGTGTGGGTCAAGCAGAGAGTACCCGTGACCCAGCCCAACCCAGCGCGTCAATCATGTACGCGTGCGCATGCATGCGTACGATACCCAACCGGGCACTTGCTCCTGTCGTATGTGTGTGCATATGGCGCGTTCGTGCATGCGCACACAACGCATCTATGTCGGTGTGTTCGTGCGTGCGCATACAACGCATCTATGTCGGCGCATAGGCATACGGCGTGTTGGAGTCAGCGCATACGCATACGGCATGTTGGAGTCGGCGCGTACGTATACGGCACATTCGAGTCGGCACGTACGCGTATGGTGCATTCGAGTCGGTGCGTACACATATGGCGCTTTCAAGTCGGAGCATACACGTACGGCGCGTTCGAGTTGGCGTGTGCACGTACGGCACGTTCATGTTGGTGCGTGCGTGTACAGTGCGTTCATGTCGGCACGTGCATGTACAGCGCGTTCATGTTGGTGCATGCGTGTACAGTGCATTCGTGTCGGTGCGTGCATGTACAGCGCGTTCGTGTTGGCACGTGCACGTACAGCACGTTTGTGTCGGTGTGAACGCGACATACGACACGAATGCGCCGCAGGCGTGTAGGTGTGCCGCGCACCCGACACCCGTCGACCCATGGGAAAAAACCCATGGGTTGATGGGTTCGGGTTTCCCATGGGTCGGGTGCGGGTCACCCACATTTGACCCGTGGGTGACCCGTGCTATTCCCTATGGGTCACTGGGTCAGGTGCCCTTGGGTTTGGGTGCAGGTCAAGCCGAGAGCACCCCTGACCCGGCCCAACCTGCTGCCTCAACTATGTACACACATATAACATGCACACGCCACACATGCACACATATGACATGACCGCACCATATGCACATGCATATGACACAAACATGCCATATGTGCATGCACCGACACCAATGCACTGCATGTGCATGGGCCGACACGAACGTGCCATATGTGCATGTGCCGACACAAACGTGCCATATGTGCATGTGCCAATACTAATGTGCTGCACGTGCACATGCTGACACAAATTCACCGACATGAACGTGCCATACACATACATGCCGACACCAAAGTGCCTTATGCTCATGCATATGACATGCATGCATGCAGTGTGTTTGTGTCATACATCATATGTGCATATGGCACGTTCATGTCGTACATTGCATGCACGTACAGCATATTCATGTTGTACATCATGTGCATGTATGGGGAATTCATGTCATATGTTGCACACATGTACAGCATGTTTGTGTCGTACGTCACGTGCACCTATGTCATGTGCAGGTGTGGCACACACCCGACACCCATCAACCCATGGGTTGATGGGTTCAGGTTTCCTATAGGTCAGGTGCAGGTCACCCACATTTGACCCGTGGGTGACCCATGCCATTCCCTAGCACTCATTGCACCTACTTGCCATGCCAACCACTACCATCCATGCAACAGCCTTCCACATGCCACTCACACCTCACTTGCACACCCATCACACCTGCTGTCACACCCTTGTTGCACCCACTTGCCATGCCCACCACCACTGCATGCCACCCACACCTCTCAATTGTGCACCATTCCAGATATGTCACCTGTGCCTCTGCACGTCATTGTGTCATGCATCCTCTTATGCATCACCTGCATTCTAGGGTTTTTGTATGGGCAGAAGGGTAGTTTGTAGAAGATATAGCCTATGTGCCTGGGTGCAGCTGGGAATTGCCTGTGGAACTCTTGTGTTTTCTGTCTTGTATTCTTCATATTCTTCTCTGACACCCAAGAATTCTCTTCTCTGGGATACTCCACCCACTTCACCAGATACTGCAGCACTCTTCTAAGCACTCTGGAATTCAGAACTTCCTCCACTTCATACTCTACTCCTTTTGGTATCATCACTGGTGGAGAGGGTGTTGGCTTCTGTTGTATGGAGCATGTGGGTGGTTGCTATACTATCTTCTACTGCATGCTAACTAATTGTTCTTTATCCTGTTTTACACTATATTTCTTTGTTATACAAGCAAATATACACTCAAAGGTGTATTTCTGTCCTTATTTCCTTATCCCTCACTCCCCTCTGCCCATTCCTTCCACCATTCGTCACAACATACCCCTTCAAACTTGTACGACTCCTAGAACACTTAGGAGATGTACATGTTTGCATGTGGGGAGCACCTTGGTCAGGATATCGGCTGGGTTCTGTAATGTAGGGATGTAATACAATTTAATGTTCCCTGAACTGATCTGTTCACGGGTGTAATGATAATGAGTGTCAACATGCTTTGTGCGAGACATGTTGACATCATCTCTGGCAAAGGAGATAAAGGACTGATTATCAGTAAAGAGGGGGATTGGTCTGAAAAGTTGTTGAAAATCTTTTCCAAGTTTGATGAGCCATATGACTTTGGTAGATGCAATGGAGCCTGCAACAAGTTCTGACTCCATGCTGGAACATGTAACGAGTCCTTGCTTTTTCAATGCCCAGGATATGGGTGAACCGTTGAATGTGAAGACCCACCTGGAGGTCGACTTTCAATCATTCACGTCTCCTGCAAAATCGGCATCTGTATAACCAATCAAATTGTGCGCATATCCCTCCATACCTTCTCTTTCAGTGCTGTACAAGATCCCATGGTCTCTTGTAGTGAGCAAGTATCGTAGTACTCAAGTAGCGGCTTCCTAGTGAACGACCGATGGGTTGGATGTAAATTGTGCACACTTATTAGTGGCATACGAGATGTTGGGTCATGTGGATATGGAGCAGTAGTTAAGACTGCCTATGAGTGATGCGTAATTTAAGTCCATTGAAGATGCGTCAATCTTGGGGTTGGATTGAAGATGTGTCAATCTTGGGGTTGGATTGAAGATGCATCAATCTTGGGGTTGGATTGAAGATTGTTGATATGATCCATTGGTGAGTTAATTGGTCTTCTGGCAACGATTTCAAAATGTTTGGTGATGGTATCGATGAATGATGGTTTGGAAATGTGTATTGTCCCCAAGTGTCTGTCGCACATGATTTTAATGCCAAGTAATCTCACTGTCTCACCAAGATCTTGTATCTCAAAGATCCCCTTGATATCATCCACCATTTGCGCCATCAAAGTCTTTGAGCTCGATGCGAGTAAGCCATCATCCATGTACCATCCTGTGATTTCCATTGAACCATCTGCACTGAATCATATGAACATGGTGGGATTGGCCTGGCCTGATTGGAATCCTACCCCCTCGAGTTCCCTTCTCAACATCTGATGCCACACTTTCCCCAACTGATTCAGTCGATAAATTCCTTTATTTAGTTTACACACCATATGTTCATTCCCTTCCTCTATAAAACCTTTGGGCTGTCGCATATATATGTCCCCCTTGAGTAATCCGTTGAGGTAGATGCCTTTGATGTCGACATGCCTAAGCTTAAGGTTGTGTTTGGATGCTAGCACAAGGATGAGTCAGATAGATGTGAATCTAATAGTAGGTGAATATGTCTTGTTGAAATCAAGTCCCTGGATCTGTGAGAATCCTTGCGCAACAAGACGGGACTTCAACTTATCGACATGTCCCAAATTATCCCTCTTCACCCTAAATGTCCACTGACTTCCTACTATATTGATGGCCGGTGGTCTCTCAACTAGCATCCAGGTATTGTACCCCTTGAGGGTTTCAAATTTGTCCTGACATGATGTGCTCCACTGATCGGCATTGGGTAGGTACATTGCCTCTTTGTAGTTAGCTGGCTCATCAGCGGCTAATATGATGAAGGCAGACTCCATCATCATTGAATTGGACAGGCCATATGCTAGGCTATGAATATCAGTGATAAGAGCTGCATGTCTGGGTGTGTGCCTCTTTCCCCTCCCATATGAAACATTTGATGGATCAAGCCAGGGTCCTTTCTCAAAGTCCTTGGGCATGTGCTGCTGCCTATCGTCAATTTGGTCTGACATGGCCTCAATCACATTCTCAACTTCCGCCTCCTCCATTCTTTCATCATCCACCGCTCCTTGCATGCTCTGCCTACTCGGTTGCCCACCAGCGGCCAAATTTGGGACATCCAGCCAGTTACAATCGATCCAGGTGATGAAATATTTGAAGCCATTGAAAGATGCCTCGAAAGGGCTGCATACATCTGACACTACAATATCGCCGATGTCAGTGGGGAGTTCCTCAGTGTGTAGGAATGATCATTGTATCTGTTTGCCAAATGGGCAATCTGTACATTGTGGAATAGGCCTGGAGTGGTCATGTGGGTAGAACCCAATGACCATCTCCTGCCTCTTCATATTCTCCATTGTCCTGTAATTTGTATAGGCAAGTCTGTGGTGCCACCATATGATGCTGGATGGTTCCCTGGAGAATTTGATGGTTTTGGGTGCATCGATAGGTATTCTGATGGCTAAGAAGGCAAATAGATTTCCTTAGTTAAAGCCGTAAGCAATTGCTTTCCCTGCATGATATAAAAAGGTGCTGTTGCCAGCAAATACAGTGCGAACATTGCCTTTGTTCATTTGCCCTACTGAAACCAGGTTCATTTCAAGCTTGGGTAAATATATGACATCTGTGAGAGAGAACCGGACATTGTCCAATTTGTATTTTGGATCTGACATAATTTTTATTTGGACAGTTCCTCTCTTGATGGCCGTGAAAATGTCCCCGCTCATGGTCTGTATCTTGACTGGTAGACAGTCGTGAATTGACTCGAATAAGTCGAAGTTCCCACAAAGGTGCAGTCTCAGCCAGCCAGTAATGCACTTTGTTGCATATTGATGTGAGCACATCAGTCATGAGGGAGCTGAATATGGGTTTGCCTGTCAGGGAGGTAGATTCAGCAACTTTAGCTACAAATAGAAAACCCTCTGATACTGGGCCATTAGGCACATTGGGGTTTGTGAGTCTCATCCTTCTCGTCTGCAATGCAGGTTGAGGGACCGGCATCTGAACGGTTTCAGGAGTTCTCAGTTGTATTGCTGGGAGATTTTGTCATATTACTATTTCTCCACAGTGCCTGTCTGGCTGTGCCTCTGCTGGGTGACCAATATTTGGCAGTGGGATGGCCGAGTTTTCTGCAGTTATTGCAGCGGTAAGATGGTCATTTGCTGTGAGCTGCCTGTGGGGACATAATAAATGATTGTTGGGGACGTTGATACTGCTGAGGCTGTCGGATAGTTGGAGGGGGTTGGGTTATGGGTTGTCGTAATGCCTGTTGGGGATTCGGAGGCTGTTGCTGTAATTGAGTGGTATGGGGAGGTGAAATGGTTGGAGCCAGCGGGATTGTTACTTGCCTCTGCAGCCTAGACTGAGGGACGAATGCAGACATGCCATACATTTCCATTTCTAATGCAATTAGACTGGCCTCGTATTCCTCAAGACAGCCTTTGATGTCTTTGGTAAGAAATGGCAGCATGATAGGAATCGGTAATATCTTCACCCATCTTTTTAAGTCTCTCCCTGAAATACTTCATCACGGTAATGTATGATCAGACAAATTGTCCTTTTGTCATGTGGTAGTGATCATATCGGCTCCTGATAATGCTGACCTTGCTGGGGTCTTTCAATTCGAAGCGATTGATGAGATCTTCCAGGCTTCGGAAGCAAGCATCATTCCCTCGATCTGTGTCTGTAAATCTGCAGATATACATATGAGAAATTGGTAGTAGGTAGTACTATTTCTAGCCTTCCATTCTTCTTGGAGTTGGGCAATAGTCGCTGTGGAAGTGGTGGTAGCGGGGTTGACTTCCGTGCCATCGAGTATTGTATCGAGCCCCCATTCCATAATTGTAGCCGCCATTTTCCTCTTCCATGATCCCCAATTTTCCTCATCTAGTTCTGGCTTAATGTCCCTGAACTTGTTCACATCATATCTCAGTAAGGTGTAAGCCATTAGAGTCAATGAGACTTTTAATCTCTTAAGTACTGTAGTGGGGAATATAGACTGATATTTACACCAACTACTGTGGTACAAGAATCTGTAGCTATTGGATAAGTAGCTAATATTCTACATGAATATATACTACTATACTGTTGACACGCGATGGATCAATCTTGTGTAAGTGCTGGTCTGAGGAGCTGGTGGGTGGTATGCAACAGGATCACATTGATTGTGATGAATGATCCACAGTAGTATACTCATTCAATAATAATGTGAATGTGATGTATAGCACCTATTTAATGATCCCCGTTAGGTCCGTAGTCTTGAATGACAATGGGAGGGATTTCAACCCAATGTGGCTTGATGTCACGTGCATGTATCGAGTGGATATTAGATATAAGTGTGAGGGGGTTTTTGGTATGAGATACTGACTATATTCATTGTAGTTATTATGGCTTTATACAAGTAAAGCACATGACTACAATATGATCCGTAATTAATGATTTCTGTAGAGCATATGCAGGGTCGGCCCATTGTGGGTCACCCCAATGAGATCTTCTTGGAGAACGACACCTGTCAGTGGTGCCAATTGAATAGAATTCCTTTTCCCTTTATTCCCTTCTTGTCTGTGATGAATATTCCCTCTCTGAGTCGTGTCTCGTGTCTCATTCTCCTGTTTCTCAGTCATCTGTCCTCGGTGACTGTATATATGCATCCCAGTTCCCTCAATTCTTGTTCCTTTGCACGTGAGTCTCTTCCCCTATATCCTTTCTATCTCCTCCTATCTGTTTCCTTGTCTCCTTCTGTATTCCATACAGTTTTGGCTCTTTTGGCCCCTACATCTCCTGATCATCTGGATGCTTAGCATCTAAGTCACCACTGTTCATGTCCCTCACATGGTAACTACCAGTAAGTCTGGTTGCTATACTATCTTCCACTGCATGCTAACTAATACTTGTTTTTATCCTGTTTTATACTACATTTCTTTGTTATACAAGCAAATATACACTCAATGGTGTATTTCTGTCCTTATTTCCTTATCCCTCACTCCCCTCTCCCCATTCCTTCTACCATTTGTAACAACATCCACTCCAATTGGTCTACAGGACTTGGCGGATTCCCACTAGCATTGTAAAGTTGGTACTATTGCAATAGTACTCAGCCCATGCATCGTCAGCATCCTTGGTGCCTAACACTGAACCATGGTCCAGATGGCACAATAGGGCAGAAGACTCACCCCAGGTTGGTACTGCAAGTAAAAGTTGAAGCATGAGAGATAGAGTGACCAGAAGGCCTGTTATCAGTTCAGCCTTTTGGAAGACCCAAAGTACTCCAGGTTCTTATGGTTGGTCCAGATCTCGATTCGATGCCTTGTGCCTTTAAGGAAGTGTCTCCACTCTTCCAAAGCCTAAATGATTGCAAGCATCTCCTTATCATGGATCTCATAATTCCTTTCTACCAGAGAGAGACTTTTCAAGTAAAAGGTGATTGGGTGCAGGTGATTGGGTACAGGTGATTGGGTGCCACTGTCAAGCTTTGGGAATGCCGAGATGTTGGATGTGTTAAGATTATACACAGTCAGCACCTATCTACTCCACTTTGGTCTGAAACCCTTTTTATTATTCATTGTTGGTTGACAATCTTTTTACTATTTCTCTTTCCCTATATTCCTATTTTCCTTTGCACTACCTGGTGGTTTCCAGGGGCAATCCATGTGTTCCGCATTTCACCGAGGTGTGGAGCCTAATTCTTCCGAACATATATAGCTACAGTTTTCTCCACGTATCACTTCAGTGTTTCCTTGAAGAACACTGAAGTGAGTAACTCTAGTTATCTACCCATTCCTTTCACAAACTCATCACCTAATAGTCTTATACTATCTAGGTAGTTATTCATCAATAGAATTGAGTGTTTCCTTGAAGAACACTGAATCTTATACTATCTAGTCTTAACAGGATGGGAACAGCGAAGTCCTACAGGCTGGAAGTAGTGGCTTTGGCTTCAACATACTCGTGTGTTATGCCCTACTCTTCCGTGCATGCCACTGATTTGCAACAGACAGGGTACTCAGGAGGATGCCGATGATGCCAGCCCAAGTAGAGGACTTAACAGAGGAGGAGAAGGTAGAAGGGCCTAAGCCTAGTTGATATCCAGAATGAGGAAGTATGTACCTGCATGCCCTACTTATATAGGTTTAAGAGGCGACATGTGGAATAAGGAATGTGGGACAATAAGGTATGCAGAGCATGTGGGTATTGTCCACAACGAGTAAAATTAGAATGAAGGAATGAAAACAGGAATAGAACAATAAAAGATAGAATAATAGAAATGTGGTCAAGGATAGAACAATATAGAGTGACCATCTATAAAACAATGGGGCCATGGCTGAGGATATTTCAAGGACAGGAAGTCCCGAGGTGAGGTGGATTGAAGAACAAGGAGTAGGCGTAGTAGGATTAATGGATGATGAGTGGCGTAGAGTATGCGAGGGGTAATGGGCAAGGAATGTGGGTGGTGGATGTGCTAAGCTAAGACCAGCATACCAAGTGATATGCATGTGGCATGGACACTTGGAAGTGGACATAGGATGACTGCTCAGTCAGCACTGCCAAATTACTGGGTCTCGGTATGTGTACTTGACAGCCACTTGCTATCCTTGGGTGATTGCTGAAAAAGGACCGCTCCCATAATGATGTCAGAGCTATCTGCCTCTACTCAGTAGGGTCAGCTGTCATTGGGAATATTAAGAATGGGTGCCATCATAAACTTCCTCTTAAGCCCTTTGAAGGCTGCCTGCCCTACATCTCCCCAGCTCCACTTCACATCCTTCTTTACAAGCTTGAATAGTGGTCTGGCCTAGTGCAAGAACCTATCGATAAATCTTTGGTAGAAGTTAGCAAAGCTGAGGAAGGCCTGAACTTCCTTTCAGCTAGATGGGGTTGGCCAGCCTATAACACCTGCTACCTTGACTGGGTCCATCTCCACCTTCCCATGGGATGAACTCACACTTCTCTATCCAAAGGTAGAGCTTGTGGGCCCTCAGGACCTTCCTAATGACCCAACAGTGCTCTTTGAGAGTCTCAGTAAAGATGAGTATGTCATCCAGGGATGTACACATATGCCCTTCCATGACTAGATCCTGGAAGATATCATTGATCATTGTCTAGAATATTGGAGGCTGTTGGTGAGGCCAAAAAATATGATGAGGGATTAGAAGAAACCTCAGTTCATTAGGGAATGGCATGGGTTGGGCCAACCCATATGAGTCACCAGGTAAGGTGTCCTTAGGTGCAGGTGTAGGTCAAGCCAAGAGCACCTACAACCCGGCCCAACCCACAGTGTCACATGTGTGTGTATGACTGCATGTGCCACACATGCACATAGATGACACAAATGCACCAGATGTACATGTGCTGTAGCACATGTGCATACAACATGCACATCCCACATGGCCACATGGATGACATACACATGCCATATGAACCATATGTGACATATGTGCCTTACATGCCATATGCGCTATACATGCACATGCCCCATGTGTGCAGGTAAAGCACATGCCTGAAACCCACCGACCCATGGGAAAAAATCCATGGGTTGCTGGGTTCAGGTTTCTCATGGGTTGGGTACAGGTCACCCACATTTGACCCATGGGTGACCTGTACCATCCCCTACAGTTCATTCGGAAGGCTGCCTTCCACTCATCTCCTTCCTTGATCCACACATTGTTGAAACCCCACTGTACATCTAACTTGGGAAAATACTTGGTCTACCAAAGCTGTGCAATGAATTCAGAAATTATGGGGAGGGGGTAATGGTTCTTTACTATCATCATGTTGAGCACTCAGTAGTCCTGGACCGTGCCATCATAGTGGTGGTTATGGTTGATATCAGAACATTTATTGGAGCCATGGTTGCAAAGAGGTGATTGCCTGGTTCAAGGAAGGGTTTACCATGATTGGCACTTTCAGCATCCTAGGGTCATCATCTATCATGTATGGCAAGGGGCCAGATTAGAGGGCTTGTATTGTTATTTCTTCTTGGCACTCCTTCTGTAGTTTGGCCCAGCAGGTGTGGCATTGGAGGGGACACCTGTTCAACTTGACCTCTTGTGTTTGCCAATTAACCTTTGGATTATGATCATGGAGCCAGGGGTAACTGAGGATCACCTTGTGCTTCCCTAGGTTTGTGATCACAAATACTGCCTTTTCGAAGTGATCTTGGTATTGTAAGATGAAGTTAACCATGTGCCAAATTGCTCCTCCTGTTTTTAGGGTACCATCAATCTTGTACACTGGCATGGGGCAAGTCCAGGGGTGTATAGTCAGCCTCTTTGCCACTGCAAACTTGTGGTCTATTAATAACCCAGTGGCTCCAGTGTCTAAGAGTGTGGCCATGCCCTTGACTTTGGCAATATTAGTGGTCTGGATCTCTACCTTGGGGTTCAGCAAATTTAGAGAGGGGGTGGATGCTACTATGTATTGTTTTAGGAGAGCCTGTTACTAGCATTTTAACCTAGGGGGGAGATGGATATTTTGGTGGATCTGCTAAGGGTGTGTCTTTATCATTTTCAGCTGGGGGTTTATCATCTGAGTAGTGGGTTGTATTTTCTATACCAGAGTCTATAGACAGAGTAGCAAAATGATTAAACAGAGGCAGTAAGGACACATCCCTCACTCACTGCCTTGGGACAAATCCTCCCATTCTACCTTCTCATTTCCTTCGGTCTCAGTCATCTCCCAAACATCAGTGGCAACTATCCATCAGCTCTTTGCACTCTTAAGACATTATGAAACAGATGTTGTACACCTGGGGGAACTCTCAGGCAAAGTGACCTGTCTTGCCACACCATTGGCACATGAGGGGCAGGGCATAGTGCCATTTGATTGCATCAACATCCATCAGCATGGGCCCTAGGGGTGGAACCAAGGGTGGTGGAACTGGTAGTGCTGGTGCTCTGAGGGGTGCAGGTGCTGCTACTTTATTTGGGGGCTTGCTGACCCTTCAAGTAGCTTGCAGTGGGGAAGGTATACAAAGTCATGAATTAGGGGCCTTAGAAGGCCTCTTTTGCTAGGCATGTGAGTGCTACTGCCCTCACAGCCATATACCATACCAAGACATCATCATCCTTTAGCCTTCTATCTAACATCAGTGTGATGCAGTTCTGGATAGTTGGGTCAAGTCTTCAGCAGAACTTTATGATGATAGACCAACTGTTGGTGTATTTGGCTTTCTCAACCAGGTCCTTGAAGTGGTCGATGTATTCATCGACTTAATAACTACTCTGGTGGTACTGCCATGACTCCAACTGGTTTGCCACATCGGTAGCCTCATGTAGAGGGTTGAAATGCTGCCAAAAGGCTTTGATGCACACCTTCCAGTTTGCATACAGGGGCCTTCTCTTTTTTGCTTCATAGGAAAACACTTAGGAGGCAAAAGTCACCACCCTCCTGGACTTTATAAAGGATATTTCCCAGAGGATCTGGGACTGTTCATTGAGAAAGTTGCTCGTGAAAATGCTAAGGTAGAGGGTGCATGACTGCATGAACGATTGTCCATGTTAAGTCTCAGTAATTCCGATAGTGTGGATAGGAGTCAGTCAAGTCCTGCAGACCAGTTGGAGTGGCTAGGCTTCAACATGCTTGTGCGTTGCACCCTGCTATTCCATGTGTGCCACTGATTTGGACAGAAGAAAGACCTGGGAGGATGCCCAGAGTGTTGGTCCGAGTGAAAGACTTTAGACAGGAGAAGGGCAGATGAAGGGATGCAAACCAAGTTGATATTCAGAGTGAGGAACTATCTACATACATCCACTACTTATATAGGTTAAGAAGAAAGATGTAGAACAGGGTGGCATAAAGGATGGAGAACAATAAGGTATGAAGAATTATGTAGAGGTATTGTCCACAGTGATCAAGAATAGAATAGGAAATGTAGGTGAGAATAGAATAATGAAATATGGCTGAGAGAATAGAATAATGAGAGAGTGGATGAGAATAGAACAATGGAAAATGGCCGAAGATAAAACAATAGGGCTGTGACCAAATAATAAATGAATAACAATTTTTCCTAGGGGAAACAGGTAAGGGAAGGGATAGGTAATGATGGAATAGTGATAGATGAAGGGTGTGGGATGAGAGTGGTGAACCAGATGATGTACTGAATATACTGAGCCGGGGCTATGAACTGGTGATAGAAGACTTGGCACTGGTGTGTGGGTAAGGGTTGGTCGGTCAGTATTGCTAAGTTACCGGATACTCAGTACATGTACTTGTCAGTCCATTTGTTTGATCTCCATCAAACTCAGATGGGCCTTGTAGGCTCGACTGTACACTTTGCAGGCTGACAAGGGTAGGTTGGCAGGCCTGTCACTAGGCTCATGTCATGATTTCTCCACTCCTCTCTCTATTGCTTGTTATTGGACTCTGCTACTCTACAAGACTATATGCATAGTTCTTAGGTAATTAGCTATGAGCTGGTCAATATATTAACAAGTATCATTGCTCATTTCCCTCTTCCACTCTCAAGTATTAAAGCTCTTGTTGTTGCTTCCATTAGCTTAAGACTATCATATCCTTACAATACTCTATCATGGATGTTGATCTTCTACAACAAATTCCTGTAGGCCTGTAGCAAAAAAATGCAGACCTGACTGCGATAGTAAATAACCAGACACACTATCTTAACCAATACTTAGCAATACTACAATCCCAAACACCCCAGCTGGCATCTACAACCACCTCTATCCCATCAGCTAGCAAAATCACAAGACCAGAACTATTTGACGGCTCATCAGAGAAGATTGATATCTTCCTGTACAAGCTTTACCTGAACTTCGAGGACGATGTATCATATTTTAAAGTGGACCATATGTGAAGTATCTGCTTTGCCTTGCCCTATATGAAGGTCAAGTTTGTGGCTCAGTGGGAAGGTTGTATTACAGGGGAACTGGAAGAAGAAACATGCAGCTACCAGAGTTGGGAGGAATTCTGTACTGAGCTGCTGATAACATTCCATGACCAAAATGAGAAATAAATGGCTCAATGAGAGCTGGAGCACCTGAGACAAGGAGGAAGGCCAGCAACAGAGTTCTTCATGGAGTTTGAGGAACACAGGTCACAGGCAGGGTATAACAATGAAGGATATGTTGCCTTACTCAAGTGGTGGAATGGATTTACACACTGGAGCCCAATCCAACGATGTATGACAAGTGGAAGTCATATGCCCTCTATTGCCATGTGATATAGTTGTCCCCATTCAAGGGGTCCACCTTGTACATGTTTGACATAATTGACATAATAGAAGGTGTGGGGTGTAATAGTTGTGATTAGTTACAGCCAGGGCCTATAACCTGTAGATCAAGGGATTTAATATGGCTTTTAATATATCAAGGACTTGAGAGTCTATTAGATCTCACTTCTCCTTTATATACAAATGTAAGAAAATATTTATTACTAATCCCATTTCTCATGCTATGTCCTGTCATTGTCAAGGATGGGGAAATAATGTAGTCATAATCTTTAATCTAATATCTCCCAAGCTCAAAGCAATGATCAGGTTCTGGATAGGGTTTGGCTTCAACTTTTACATAATAACAAGAACAGAAATTAAGACAGAAATGAACAGAGGAAGCTTAGTCAAAATCTTAGTTGATTTTCTGACTGAAGAGTGGACTAATGAACATACAAGATCTTATACTAGTTGTAAATCTACAAGGAGTTGAACAGAATCCTATAATAGATGAGAAAGTCCAGAGATAGAAATTGTGCGAACAGAATACTATGTCCCAATCTTGATCTCCTCTGTGATATTGATGGATGATGCATCGTCCCAATTGCCAACAGAGTCCTCCTATAAGGAACATAGTAACAGATCAGATATCAGAAAGTGAAATGATATAGTAGAATTGCAAATATCAAAAATAATAAAGAGGAAGTGGTCAATAGCAACACTGAAGATAGATGTGCAAGAATATGGAGGATGGATGTAATAAGTGGAGCATATTGAATGTTATATGTGATGCCAAGACAGAATAGGCTGGATACATGAGGTACACTGAATTTGAAGGCTGATGGAGCATATGGCTAAAAAGGCAAACGGGGTGTAGTTAAGCTGAATGCAGCTGGTTTGAATAGTTGGGGATGTCAGCATAGTGGTTCCTAACAGTCATCATCAATTGCTAAGCCAGGTATTGTTATACCCAGGTCCTGCAGTTCCAATATGGTGAGTATTACACAGAGCTTCTGGTTCATATGCAGCTGTATTGCCAGTTACTTCAACACCACACTCATTGTTCCACATTCACTCGGTATAGTATATAATGTAGAGGATGAGATGAAGATTTCCTTCAATCACTGTTATATCACAGTCACTGACTGAAACAATCTATCTAGAATTCCATAGACCTACATCTAACAAGTACAGTACAACAGTACATTACATCATTGCAAAGCATACATAGTAGGCCCTGAACTTGCACAGGGTGTTAAGCATTAACAAGACAGGTTGCTAGTGAGTTAGGTACAGCTGAGGAGTCTTGTGTTTTGGGAGTATGGCATGATGCTTGGATCTTTGTGGACTATGGTTCCAGTAGCTGACAACGGCGGATGCTTTCATTGTTCTTTATTGCGGATACATGTACTTTGTTAATTCGGTCGATTGGATTTAGTTACTGTTCATTGTAATGCATATACCACAAAAATCTGACTAGGCCAGTGTTAATTTCATATTGGTTAATAAGAACTATAAGTTTAAGATCGCCGGCCTCAACTGCCTCCCGAGGCGACTTCTCAGTCTTCAGTTAGGCTAGCCGTTTGCTCAAGATTCAGCACTGCGTTATCATTCAAAAGATTGTTCCATATGGAACTGTCGGACTAACACATGTGACATCACTTCTGCGATGGCAGCAATAACCAATGTAGTACATCTACCGGGTCATTGTGCTGAGAAGACTGTCAGTAAGTGGCGCTCCCGGATCTCAAATAGCGCGTAGGACGTTATGTATAAAGACGCAGCCGAATAATGTGGTGCAGTCCCCCACAGCGTATGCAAGTCACAACCATATATGAGCAGTATGGGTTCGATATAAATTATAATAATTCCAGCATGTGTTCGGTTGCTAATATACCATGCTTCCAGAACAGCCTCCCAACAAAGATATAGTATCCGCACTTCTACTGTCAAGTTCTTCCGAACCTTCTAATTGATTAAAATGGTCTTATATCTGTTGTTGAGTATCAACGCGTTCCCATACAAAGGAAAGGCCAGGATCCGTAATTGCATATTGCCCATGTCTCCAAATATCAATACACAGCATCTCAATAAACAAGCGACGCACGGATACCTCGGGCTATGCTACTCATTCCCTTAAAAGAACGTTTCCCGAATTGTGAACAATTTATCCTCACGCAAGACTCAGAGTGTGTAGAACATGCGAACAAAAACAGTCCAATCAGCCTGGCAAACCTATGCAGAGTAAATCTTTCAAATTATATAGAGATAATTGACTAATAATGTCCGTGGAAGGGAACTAGCAGTACTAGGTCATGGCCTCGCGCTGTGGTAACCATTTTATTGATCTATATCTCACCGAGACTCTTGAGAGTTATTTTTCTATGCAGGGAACCCGCACCTTTGTATAATTATAATAAAATCAGAATTGGTGACGTTGGCTATATTCGACAAGGACGATTCCACCTCCTGTTTAGCGCCACAATGCCAATAGGTGAAAGGAAATTAGGCCTGGATGTTCCTCCGGACTTTGTACCTTTCGAGCCTGGCCCTATAGTCAGTAATCAGCCCCGTCTACCTGGAGCACTCCACGCCGAGTACATCGAGTTGAAAGGAGCAGTCCTTAACGCTTCATCTAATCTGTAAGTTCTGTCAGGAAGTGCTGTTTGAAAAGAAAATAAATAACCATGCTGATAAAACTGTTTAGAAACTGCGTTGATGTTGGGACCAAATTTCAGTTTCAGACGTCAAGCAAAAAAGGAGCAATTTTAGTCACAAAATACAAAACTTTCCGCGAGGATGCAGAACGTTTAGGACGGTTCAAGGAGCACATGCTGCAACATCACCGATCTTGGGTCGATCACGCGAATAAGCTTGGTCATATGGTGGAACTACAGGATATTCTTCTTGTAACGGGATATGACATGACGCTTGATTTTGCGATGATCGCATTCTCTTCCAACTCTGGACAAATGGGTATCGAATTTTCGGCCGATGTGCCTGTGGTGGGTTCAGCTTCGGCAACTGTTTGGGGGACATGGAGTACTTCGATGTCTGTGCACCACAATTGTGGTCCTCAACGTCAAGACCCGCATGAAGAGCGTTTACTGACAGATAACAGTGGTTCATCGGCTGCACTTCCCGAATATAACCAATTCATCTTCCTACGTGGTTACCGCATCCGCAGACGAGCAGGTCTTATCCCCAAAGTGATACGAGCGGCTGCCGGTCCTCACGACCTTCGGCCAGGGCACCGTTTTGACGAAGCAGGTCTACAGATGGGTTGCAGTAGCAATAGCTCCGATTCTGATCCCGAGATTATAGCTGTCCCCGACTCTCAAGTGTGTCATCGAATCGTTGTTTTTAGGGAGATGCTGACCATCGTGTAGTTTGTTGATCCTTTGAAGCCAATCTTTGACTATGTGTTTGAGGTAACCGATCTGTTTCTTATCTCATTCAATTGAAACATGTTCGTGGACAGAATTCAATCGCCAAAATGGCCATCATGCACGACTTCGATCTCTCTGACACTCTCAAGGTATTCTTGATATAAGTTTTACAATAGTTTTCCTAATATAATGTATCCAGTTCACACGCATATCACAACCAAAAGACATGGACGACATTGTGGCAGGATTGAATCCTCGAATGATTAACATCGGACTTGATGCAGGTATGTAAAATGTCTGGAGTGCCTTCTTTCTTTCCCTGAGATACTATCACCTTTCAGTTGCTTCACTATCAATGATTCCTAAACAAGGTCAGCAGTCAATCTATCCGTTTGAAGATCGGCTATGATACCTTTTTATTTTTAGAGTCGTCTGGTACCATCGATGTCGACATCGCTGTCCCAAAAGATCACCTAACATATACCTTAAGGAATTCGTTATTGAGAAAAATCCCACTACCAGTCCCTCTCTCCACCCCCGCTTTCAATCATCCCAGAGGTAGGAGTACAAACCAGAGTACACAACCCGGGGGCAACCGATTGAAAGTTCTTACTAACTCTACTGCCTCTCCTGCACCAAAGTGGACTAGATTTCATGAGCAACAGAACCATGGTTATCCAGAGCCAAAAGCTCCTGATGCCTATCCTCACTTGTTCTCAGGCCAGGGTGAAGGCCTTCATTCTTCCAGTAAAAGGGATGCTGTCGTACCTCAAGCGGGGTATCCTGTAAACGCCCACGGTGGTAATGATGCAAAGAAGAGAAACAGGTGCGAGGTATGTGACATAATTTTTGATCGGCCCAGTAGTCTTGAGGTTGGGTAATATTTTTTTTCACAAACATAAATTTAACTGAACTTCATTTTTTTCTCAGACACATTATCGTTCACATGTACTGGAACGGCGTATGTATTCTTTCCCCTATATCACATCAATAATTCTGAACCACAACCTCAGCATATATCTGCTCTGTCCTGGGTTGTCACAAGTCCTTTTCTGTTAAATCGAACTTGAGACGTCATGAACGCGCAGCTCATCGCATTGAACAGGACGATACGATCTTCATTACTAGAGGAAGTATAGATGGTCAGGGTGCTCCTGGGAATGAGAATCCTGCTGCTGATAAGGATGGACAAGGAAATGGGGCAGAAAAGAGTTTGGTGGATAAAGGCAATGATATGATCAACATCAATGACGATGCGAGCACCACTGACCCACCACAGAAATCTCAAGTGGAAATAATGTCAACAGGTGTCGGGATCGATATATAACTAGTAGATCTCTACCACGTCTGCTCATATTTGAAACTATAATATCACTAATATTACATGTCCCAACGATACGTGTTCCTTTCCAGCTACATAAGAGGGAGAAGTGAGTGAATGGCTAGAACGAGTTTACAGGTCCACACACCTCTGCATCCAGCTCTCTCCGCACTCTCTCATCGTCATTCTTGATCGAGAGATGGTTGTTGTCGAGGTTTTGATTTATGAAGCTCTGCTTCTCGTCCATGTTGAATAGAAGCTGCTTGACGGCCGGGTCACTGACTGTTCTCAAGCAATGGTGTGTCCAGTCAAGTCGGCTAAAGACGATGTTTTTTTTTTTTTTTTTTTTTTTTTTTTTTTTTTTTTTTTTTCTAGTAGAGCGTACCATTTAAGCACGACTTCTGAAAAGTGAGTTTAGTTTCAGTTTCGATCGTCAAATACGACGGGGTCAAATCGACTGGCCTTTGACAAGGTCCGGTGGCGCGCTGATGTAAGCAAATTTCACCCGCCCCGCCTTCCCCCCCTTTGGTGCTCTACGTTGGGTATGCTTCCATGTCAATTACCCTGATTTGTTTTCTTGGTTTGACCCAGTAAGGAGAGACTGGCGATATCCTCGCGAAGTGCAACCATCCTTACGGTCCCTTAAATTCATTAACTAAATATTTTATCATCACCGGTTAATGACCTATCTCATCAAAACTACATCTACCTCCCTTTTCTTAGAATGTATCACTGAGGGCCTTCAAGTCTCGGCGGATTTTGTGGTCTAAGGTATGTTTTTTGTCAATATTCCCTTCAATTTTTTACCAGATTTCTCTTCTAACCCCCTTCCAAAATCAGTTTCTTTATCAATAACGAGTGAGTAATGATGGCCCCCATACTTGATCTTGGGTGCCCAGACAGAGTGGATGTCGAAATTAGCACACAAGTAAAGTTACTGGACGTGTCCCTTGTACACCTGCACAGCTAATGAAATATTGGAGACCTTGGAAGACCCGCTCCTCTACTGGGAGAGCCTCTGGGGCAACTCCCAGGCGATTTGTTGCATTCTACATCCTCCATGATTCATAACTGCTCTGGGGGATAGTGAATGCCTCAAGGTGTGAAAGGTGCTGCGAGTAATTTATTTGATGGCGAAGGTTCTAGCACTGGGAATGAAAGGGGCTGTGCCGATGGCACTGTGCATCTTCGCGCTCGTTCTCAGCTGTGGCTCAAGAGCTAAGAATGTGGGGATCTGATGAGTATTGATGAAGAGACAAATGTTGTTGAGGAAGGAGTTTCAGACGATGATAGTGTCAGCGTTAAGACAATATGAGATTTCCTAGGAGGTATGGGTGGAGAGATGGCGCAAGGTGGTGCGAAGAGTGGAATGGTGCGACAGAATTGATGGCGCCAAAGGATGCTCGTCAATACTCGGACATGCCTCGGGGTCATACAGTGCGTGACAAGCAAACTCAACCAATTTGGTTTTGAGTGATCGTGAATTTTTTGTGACAAACTGATGTTAGATTCAGATTCAGAATGTCAAAATACATCTAAAAACCATGTTCTGAAGTTTTTCCAATGAGTTTTAAGGGTGGCCAAATTTTTGGGCCTTTTCAGCCCAACTTTTCACCCCAAATCTCAATGTCATGAGGTAAATTTTAGTTAAGTATAGCTTCAATTGACATCCTGGGGACCTCTCGGTTATCTCTGCGCATCTGCCATGCTTGGCCTCCAAGACAGTGATGATATCCCTGAAGCTCTCCCTCTCACCCTCAATCTGGAATATTTTGTTTTCGAGTTGGGATGGAGGGATGGTAGTGATGATGCAGTGGACGAAAGGCACAAACGAGCAAGGTGATGTCCAAGAGAGGGGGCTGAGGCCCATGCATTGGTTGGCAATCTGATCACAGATAGCAGTCAATATATAATGTACAGTCTACCATCCCCAAAGAGATGGAATTTTCCAGACTCAAAGTCAATGCCCAAAGTTAGTCCAAGAGATTTGAGTAACAACACTTCTGGCCACATGCTGGTGAAGAATAATGTGTAATTTAGACCAAGCTGTTGGAGAAGGTCATGGCCATCAGCTTTCACCTTGAGATCTAATTGTATTTTGTTATATATCAGTTTTTCAGCTCCAAGGAAGAGTAAGGTTTGTTGGCACACACTCAGATTTATTGCTGAGTGTGTTGCAACCGTATTCACTAGGCATGAATAACTTCACATGTGCTTCCTTTGCTACACAGATGACATTGTTTTGAGTGTCAAGTCTGTCATTGCGAAGGGTAGAGAACATGATGTCAATGCCTTTCAACCCATTGGTGATGGACTGGTGCGAGGAGTAGTCAACAGAGATGACCTCCACTCCTTTGGACACAAGTGCTTTCAGCTCTGTTTGTCTTTCTGAAGAACATAATACATCACATCAAATGAGGAATGAGTGGAGTTAGTCCAGTAATTTTTCATTTGCATTTTGGATGGCAGCCAGAAGGCATTATACAGCATCTCAAGGCCAGGTAATGATTATGCTGGATTTGTATATATGTGTTTATGAGTTGGTATATAGATATTTTTTCACAATTTTATTTGAATCATACACTATTTAATCATAGCTATTGATTGCACATTTTTTCCAGTTTTTTTTTTTTTGGTTTTTTTTTGGGGGTATGGGCAAAATTTTAACATGTCCAAAATAAAAATAATTTTGAAGAAAAATTGGCTTTTACCATTGACTTTATTTTGATGTTAGATACTTATTTTAATGGTCTATTATCAATTTCAATGAGCTGATTTTGCCAGAAAATTAGGTCAAAATTTTTGGTTGAGTTTGCTTGTCCCATACTGTAGCACCCTGTTGCCCCACAGTCTAGGAGCGCTTCAATTGTGAATCCCCTTTTGTCTGTCAGTGTTTCAACAGTGGTGGGTATCATCACTGAAGAGTAGTTGATTTGTATGATCCACTGTTTCCTTCCATTCAGCTCCTTGACCGCTTCTATGCCTTCTTCTCTTCTCATCACTCGTATTGCTTCCACTACTTCTGATGTCATTTCTCCTTTCCTTCCACTGTATGTCCACTGTCTCAACACTTCCTGCCCTGACTTGTTGTCTTGGTGTATCCTCCACAACACCTACTCTGCCATTCTCTCTTTGGGTTTCTCCACCTCTTCTACCATCACCACCTTCTCTTCTGGCTTCCTCTTCTCTTTCTTCTCCTTCTCAGCTTTCAAGGGTTGTTCTGGGATGATTTCAGGTTCTGGTTCTGCACTTTCTTCAACTGCTAGTGGGGCGAAGTAGTTTACAGATATCCAGGGTGAGGAGGACATCCTTTTCACTCCTGCCCCTCCTGAAAATCCTCCTTCTTCAACATGTCCAGCACCTCCTTTTTCTCCTCTTTTGTCCACCCATCGATCATTGATCTAACCTTCTGTATACCTCAAGGTTTGGTACAGTTTCATGCTATATGTCCTTGCTCTCTACAGTTGAAGCATGTTACTGGCTTCCCTTGAGCCTGATCAATCTCCATGGGTTGTGGTCTCAAAGTGGGTGGGGGAGCAAGTGGCTGAGGTGGAGTAGATTGCAGGTTCCTTGGAGTCTGCCATGTCCTTGGTCCTATAGTCCCCTTTTTGTTGCTTGGTATTCATGCAACTGGCTGTCAAAATGGAGTTCATATGGCTTCCACTTGTCATATGTTATTGGAATGGTCTCTAGTGTGTAAATCCATTCCACCACCTGTGGGGACAGGGTGTCCTTTCATGTCAAACAGGTTAACGGGACTGTAATGTCAGAGTAGTTAAAAATGAAACACCTATAGAAGTTTGTGAATACAAGGAAGGACTGGATGTCCTTAACCTTGCACAGTTTGGGCCAGTCTTGGATTAATTTTAATCTTGTTGTCAGCCATGGTGAGGCCATCTGGGGATAGGATATATCCCAAATATTCCACAGTATTGATGTGGCAGTGGCACTTGTCTACACAGGCATATAGGTGATTCGTTCAGAGTTGTTTCAGGACTTCATGCATATGTTTTTTTTGTTGTTCCAGATTGTTAGAGTATATCAGGATGTTATCTAGGTAAACCAGTACCGATACATCGAAGAGTTCAGAAAAGATGTTGTTCATAAGATGCTGGAAGGTGGGTGGGAAGTTACTTAGTCCAAAGGGCATGACGCACCATTAGAAGGCTCCATATCAGATGCAGAAGGCAGTCTTCCATTTGTCACCCTCCTGGATGTGGACGAGGTGATAGGCATGTCACAGGTCTATCTTTATGAAAATCCTAGCTTTGCAAGGACTGTCAAGTAGGTCAAAAATGTGAGGCAGTGGGTACCAATCCTTCTTTGTAATCTTGTTGAGTCCTCTGAAATAAGTTTCTGATTCAGTTCTGGTAAACTCTCTGACTTTCTGAAATTAGGGACAGATGATCAAGGTGTTATGGCCCATGCCACCAAATACACCCATATTAAACCTCACAACCACCCGCACTGTTTCTGGGACCTTTCCAATTGCTCAAGCCTGATTAACCGCCTTCCGGATTCCGATGCATCAATCCGAGGTTCCATGTTTCTGAACCTCCAAAGATTCCGAAGTCAAGGTTCCGCTCCTTTGATAGATGACACGCAGGATCATCACGTACCTTACTCCCTTGTTCTTCATTTTATATTGCCCCTTGTACTCTCTTCCCCCCCTTGTCTTTACTCGGCAAAAGATAGTACAAGACTAGATACATGTATATAAGTCACCAGTCAACTGGACTATTCACCAGTACGAATATCAACTTAATTCTGCGTCGTAGTTTCCGATTAAGTTCTGGTAAACTTTTTGACTTTCCAAAATTAGGGACAGATGATCAAGGAGGGCATAATACATAAGTTGAAGCCAAGTCCCTGCGACCTCAAACCACTCGTATCTCTCTATACCGTGAACAGTCCCCATTCCCCCGGCGCTTCCCGTCTCCCCGTCCCCCTTCCGATTCCAATCCTGAATCTGCGACCCTTAGCCCCTCCATTCCCGGAGTACGAACCCCCTTTGGAAATCATTTGGAACCCTTTGGAAAACCTTCCAGAAGCCTCTAGCTAAGCACCAACAGGCGGATTTAACACAAGGAGGGTGCAACACATAAGTTGAAGCCAAGTCCCTCTGACTTCGAACACTTGAATGACTAATTGTATCCACCTAATACCGTGACCAACCCTAAGTCTCTGGCGCTTCCCGTCTTTCTGTCTTTCTGTCTCCCATCTGTGAACCCACAACCTCAAACCCTATTATCCTCGGAACCCCAACCCCCTTCATAGAAACCCCTCAGAATACTCCAGGAACCCCTCTGAAAGTATTTAACAAAGCACCTGACATGCAGATTTAACAGATAGGAGGCAAAGCTAGAGTAGGGAATGTGGTTTCCCTACCCTGGAGATTTCATCCTTGATTCTCTCAGAGAGTCCATTGTAAAACTGGTGGCAGAGGGTGGGGTCATCCCAATGGGTATGGGCAGCGAGTTGATTGAATTCAGCCATATATTTTGTACTGCACTGGTTGTCATACTGTCAAGCTTTGGGAATGCTGAGGTGTTGGACAGGAATGGCCAAGTCCTACAGGCCGGAAGTAGTGGCTTTGGCTTCAACGTACTCATGCGTTGTACCCTACTCTCCGTGCGTGCCACTGATTTGCAACAGACAGGATACTCGGGAGGATGCTGATGATGCTGGCCCGAGTAGAGGACTTAACAGAGGAGGAGAAGGTAGAAGGGTCTAAGCCTAGTCAATACCCAGAATGAGGAACTCATTATAGTCATGAAGCCAGGAAGGCTCATTGTATGTGGTGAAGGTTGGTTTGAACCAGTCCAGGGCAGTTCCAGTCAGGTACAACAATGTGTAGGTCTTGGTGCTATCAGAGTTAAAAGTGTCAGGGCAGTCATGGAAGATTAGGTTGCACTGTATGAGGAACGTTTGTAGTTTCCTTGGGTCAGAACCATTGAAGGGGTCTGTATTGTGGATTTTTGTAGGGAAAGTTGACTTCCTGGGAGTGACCAGGTTGTTTGCCAGCATGGCAATGGCTTTGGCAAGACTTGGCGCATTGCCCAGGTATTCAGAGGGGGCCTGAGGTGTGGAGAGGTTATGTAGGGGATCATGGCTATCTAAGCATTTAATATACAAAATTTTGAGCTAAAATTGAGCTTGACTGAAATCTGTATCAAGGAAGGCTACTATACTGTATACATCAGCTTCTATCCTACAAGTCCATGTGACTTTTGTGACTCTTTTGTGAGTCATTTGTTGATTTTCCAGTGACAGGGATTAGTACAGTTGATTTTCCTGTATTAGTCTTAGTTAAGTAGTTGATTTTCCTGCTTGATGCCAAGGGTGGGTGACATCCTTGTGATTCTACAGGGTGAGATTGGCTATTGATTTTCTAGTTGATTACATTCTGCTTTAAGGGTTGATCTGATCAGTTGATTTTCCTGACCAGAGATACTCTACAGTTAAGAGTTGTTGCCTCACAAACACTACATTTGTCCTGTCTTTACCTCAGAGTGAATTAACTTGAATCTCAAGTCAATCCACATTATTTCCTCTAGCCTCTGAGCACATTCCCTTCTTTTAGGAATACTTGGATGCCAATAGTGTACGTGAGCCTAATACAGACTTTGCAGACTATTAGTCTTTGCTACTAAGAAAGGCATTATGATCCAGTCGTCTTAACTTTGTCAAGTTATTACAGAGGGTTGTAACCAAGGTACAAATATTAAATTATTTCCAGAGTTGTGTTGCAGCAAAGTTTAGTATTCTCTTAGACTTGTGTGTTCCATGGTCATAGAGATTGGAAGTGTTATTAACTTAACACCATAGTCTTGACAGGTTCCAAAACAGGTTAGGACCCGGTGGTGGATTCTGAGACATGGGTATACGGTGGAGGAAGGGTCTGGTGATTTTCCATAGGAATCATACAGTGACTCACAAAACTGAGTCAATGTTTGATGCTTTTGGACTATTCATTGAATAGGTTTTAATATAAAGCATATATGAAAAAAGTGTTGGTACATCAAAGAAAGAATCTGATCAGGACTATGCAACCATTAAAAATTTGGTAATTCCAATCAGGGGTGATAAAGATATGGACAATTCAAATCAAGGGCCCATTGACTCAGTTTTGTGAGAGGGTATCAGAAAAATAGTAAGTTACAATTCTAGTACTTGGTATTGCCTCCCTTAGCCTTAATTACTGCCTCAAGTCTTCTAGGCATACTCTCTATCAAATTCTGACACACCTCTGGTGGTATGTTATTCCATACCTCCTCTACTCTCTCTCAAATTTGCCAAACTCCCTTGGGTGGTGTTGGATACTCCTTAAGCCTGTTGTTTTCATGATCCCAGAGGTGCTCAATAGGATTCAGGTCTGGAGACTGTTCAGGCCAGTCAAGGAGAGTGATATTGTTGTTTTCTATCCAGTTCTTAGCCTTCTTTGACTTGTGCTTTGGGTTATTGTCCTGTTGAAAAATCACCTGTTCCTTAGGAATTCCACTTTCCTCCAGGCTGGGCAGCAGTTGGTCCTCAAAAATGGACACAAACTGATCAGTATCCATCTTCACCTCAATCTCTGCAAGCTGGCCAACACCATTCCATCCCATACACCCCCATACCATAATGTTTCCCCTTCCAAACTTGACTGTCCCCTGCACCTCTCTCTCAATCAACCCCTCCCCCTTCTGTTTCCAGACCCACTGCCTCCCATCTGACCCAAACCTGTTGATTTTGGTCTCATATGACCAAATGAACCTCTTCCTATCCTCTACAGTCTACTCTCTGTGCTTCAAAGCAAAGGCCAACCTCAGCTGTCTATGCCTTGCACTGAGGAAGGGCTTTTTATTCTTCACCACAGCCTTGAATGAATGTTTCCTGAGAACTCTTCTGAATTTTTCTGAGGAGACTGGGTGGGGGAATATTGTATTGATGTGTTTGGTGACCTGAGTAGCATTGGCAGCTCTGTCAGTAGCAATTTGTAATAAAATAGCATGTTGAGCTCTAGAGGAAAGCTTGGGGGGATGACCTCCAGAGGAGCAGGGCTGGTTGGGATGGAGAGTTCTGAGAGTTCTAAATACTGTGGACTGGCTGAGGCCAAGTCTTGAGGCAATAGTGCAAGTGGAATGACCATGAGAGGCCAAGGAGAGGATGTTTTCTTTTTGAGCAGAGGAAGTGGGGTGCATTGGAGTGTAGTGAAGTTCTGGACATGTTGGGGGGAATTAAATACCTGAATTTGAGTTCTCATGAAAGATAAGGTTACCATAGTAACCATCTAGCAAGGGTTGCATGTTATATAATAGATGGAGCATCAGATTCTGATTGTTCTGATACCATCTCACAAAACTGAGTCAATGGGCCCTTGATTTGAATTGCCCATATCTTTATCACCCCTGATCAGAATTATATAATTTTTAATGGTTGCATTGCCCTGATCAGATTCGTTCTTTGATACACCAACACCTTTTTCATATATGTTTTACATTCAAAGCTATTCAATGAATAGTCCAAAAGTACCAAACATTGACTCAGTTTTGTGAGTCACTGTACATGTGTTTTGTCTCTCATGATGATCAAGAGTGTGAGTATGAATATACTGTTAAATCCACATATCAGGTGCTTAAAAAGATACTTCTGGAAGGATTTCATAAGGTTCTGAAGGATTCCATGGAGGGGGTCGAGATTCTAGAGTCGTAGGGGATTGAGGGTTGGATTTGCAGACAGGGACAGAAAGATGGAAGCAGATGGGAAGCACCAGGGACTTAGGGTGAGGGTCAATCACCATGTTCTAAGTCAGAAGGACTTGGCTTCAACTTATTGGAAAAGCAAAAGGACTAAGTCAGAAAGGTGCTGGAACTGAATTGGAACTCAGGATGCAAAATAAGTCGATATTCATACTGGTGAATAGTCCAGTTGACTGGTGGGTTATATACATGTAGCTACTCCTTGTATTATCTATGGTCCAGTCAAAAGACAAGGGGGGGGAGGAAAGTACAAGGGGTCATTAGAAAGGTAAGAACAAGGGAGTGAGGTATGTGGTGATCCTACGAGTCACCTATCTGGAGAGCAGAACCTTGGTCATAGAATAGCAGAAGGTCAGGACCATGGAAACTTGGATTGTTGTGATGGAATCGTAGAAAGGCGATCGGGGGGTTTGTTCCAGGTATTATGGTCGGAAAAGTCCCAGAAAAGGTGCAGATAGTTGGTGGGGTTTAAAATGGTTTTACTGGGGGTACAGGCCATAGCAACCCCCCAGTGAATGACCAACCCCTAAACACCTTCTACTCTAACCTGGATTGGCCCTCTTGTCAATAATTAAGCACCCCAGTCCTTCTGAAATGTTCCCTCCTTCTGATACTTAGACACTCTGCCATAGCCAATGTATCTCCAGTGGTAGTGCATCATAAGCACCCCCCGCTTTTAGGACTATAATTGATCTGTCTCTAATATACTATACCCTGAGAATAAGGGCTCTAAGAGAGGCTGATGTCGGTGCTTTAATTCACACAACTCAGTTAGAACTTCGACCACCCAAAATGTTTAAGGACTTTTGCTGTTCACTTATTTTGATGCACTCAGAGCACTTTACGACTACATAATCTCATAATACAACTGAATGTATGTCTTTTTTTTTTTTTTTTTTTTTTTTTTTTT
>QLPI01007165.1:0-16153 GCA_003314275.1 Chroogomphus rutilus | reverse complement strand
TTCAGATGCTGGTGCCCTTCGTCTCCGATCACGATGACACGGACAGCGATATCATGTCCTTCGCGCGCACGAACCATTCTGGTGAGAGGATTCTAACCGCAGATGAAAGAAGATGGAAGCAAGCGTAATGCAAGAAGCGCACTGTGTACTGAAATCGACCAAGCCTTTTCACACTATCAGCGAGGTCTCTGTTTGGCGGGGCATAGCCAAATCCACTTGATAACGGACAGGTTCTACCAGGGGAGTAGAGAGTACTAAAGTACGCATGGGGCCATAGAGTGAAGCCTCGGTCACGGAATATTTCCTCTGCATCTTTCCAGATCTGTTCCTCGGCCTCATGTGAATCTCCTGGTATTCTCCATGTATCAAGGTCACGAGGTAGCTGTAGATCAGCATCAACAAATGGTATACAAAGAAGAAAATGACACGAAACCTTCTGACGGATGCGTTTCATTTTTTGCTGAGAATTGCTTGGCCAGAGGGAGTAATATTTGAGTGTAAAAACTGAGACCATAGCTGTCGCTAAGGTCGCTGCTGCTAACATCGAAGAGGACAACCTAGTACCCATGATGGCGTGAGTAACGCCGTGACGCAACGCGATGACATGAACCTCTGGGACTTCTGCAAATTTATGTAATCAGTACACTAGGCTGTAGCCAAGGGTAACCGCGCTTATTCTCATCACTATGATGTGTACTCCTTACTTTATCTGATTGTGTGAAGACAACAAACGTTGAAGATTTAGAATGTTGTGTTGAATTTCCCCTGAAGCACGCACTACGAAACGCGGGTGATGGTTATAAACGAGGGAAAATTTTAGCTACAGCGCTACTTATGTAATGCAGACACGTCACATGGAATGTTGTGGTGCGAACTCGCAATATTCCCAACACACCTTCTCGAGTGAAGCACCACATGAGTTAAAAAGCAAATAACTCATCGGAATCATGTGCAACAGCAGCTGTCCCCTCTTTCCTCTCTGGACATTGAGAGCGAAAGTGTCCTTTCTTCCCACAACCAAAACAGACAATCTCTGAGACATCACGTCCTTTCTTGGCAACAAGTGCTGATTCTCCAAGGTTGGCCTTTTCATCTTCCCTTTTGACAACCTCAATCTCCTGTTGCCATTCTTCATTTGCAAGCCAAGTGATAACGTTCTCGAGTGTGATATCTTCTGGACGAGCGGCATCCAACATGACGATGATTTGGTTGTAGACCGTAGGTAGTCCGTTTGTGAGCACGAGGATAACATCGTCATCGGTTACATCCACTCCAATGGCCTCTAGTCCAAAACACATGCCTTTCACCCTGCCAATCCATGATGCCATGGTTTCCACAACCTCCTGAGACTTGTTCACCTTCATTCTTGCATTAATGAATGCACGCCGCATCGCCAGCTTCGAACCAAAGCCTTGAGCCTGATGGACGCGCCGTAGTTCTGCCCAGACCTTCTTCGGGTCGAGATCCTTCATATGGGGCAACTGACCGGCCGTGACCCTCTTGATCATCCTGGCCCTGGTCTGCCTCATCTTCATCTCGTACTCCGCAATGGCCTTCCTGGCACCAACCGTATCACCTTCTGGTTTCACAACCGTCCCAAAAACATATTCCCACAATCCTCGTTCCACCAAGTCTGCTTCCATACGTATCTCCCATTCTGCATAGTTGCCATCAGTAAGGGCAGCGAATGTTGGATCATGGTCTTCAGACATAACAGGGGTAATTCGGACGAAGTATGGTTTTGCAGTTTTCAAGAAGGTGAGTAAGAGGATGAGTCAGTACACTCGAGTCATCCAATACGGGTGTGGTCGAATTATGTTGAATTTCCCCTGAAGCACGCACTACAAAACGCGGGTGATGGTTATAATTCGACGAGGGAAAATTTTAGCTACAGCGCTACTTATGTAATGCAGACACGTCACATGGAATGTTGTGGTGCGAACTCGCAATATTCCCAACATGTTGAGGATTCGGTGGCGCTTATCAAGGACCGAGGAAAAAAAACCTTTTCACTCAAACGGAGGTAGTGGCTCATGCAAACAGACTAGGAATTCAAAGGCAAGCGACATATCAAAACAAGATTGAATTCTTCTAACAACAAATCCTATATTAGAAATTATTTTTATCAATCATCAGCTTTCAATTAGGTTTGAGCACTTCTTTGTATAATGTTCCTTGCCTTGCTTCCTTCTTACAATAACATATGCACTCTCCTCCAATCATACCTCTTGACACACCCACAGCCAAGTGACAGAATAATGATAAGAGGTGATTGGAGTAATAAAAAGTATTGGGCAGATACAATAAGATTCAAGGGGTGCTGAAAAAAAAAAAAAAGACTGAAAAAGATTACTAAGAACATTTTATAACTCAAAGATAGCTCTGAAAGTATATGTAATTGTTATTTTAGGAACTACAATAATCGATAATTAAAGTAGAAGTGAACAATGTGTTTAACTTATCTAGACAGTGATAGATACTGTCCCTTTCATTAGCAAAATTTCCTCAATCTTGTTGGCAGATACTCATACAAAGACTACAAGTTTACTACAATTTCTAAAATGTATAAGAGCCTAACTGTTAAGAACATGAGCGGTAGGGAATAGCACGGGTTAGGGTAACCTGCACGGGTCACCGGGTCGGGTGCCCTTGGGTTTGGGTGCGGGTCAAGCCGAGAGCACCCGTGACCCGGCCCAACCCGCCGCCTCAACCTTGTACGTGCATACAACACGCACGCGCCGCACGCGCACACATACGACACGACCGCGCCGTACGTGCACGCGTATGACACGAATGCACCGTACGCCCACGCGCCGACACCAACGCGCTGCACGCGCACGCGCCGACACCAACGTGCCGACACCAATGCACCATATGCGCACGCGCTGACACGAACGCACCGACACCAATGCGCCGTACGCTGACACGTATGACACGCACGCGTGCAGCGCGTTCATGTCGTACGTCGCGTGCGCGTACGGCGCGTTCGTGTTGTACGTCGCGCGCGCGTATGGTGCGTTCATGTCGTACGTCGCGCGCACGTACGGCGCGTTCGTGTCGTACATCGCGTGCGCATACGGCGCGTTCGTGTCATATGTCGCGTGCGCGTACGGCACGTTTGTACACCGCATTTGTGTCGTACGTCGCGTGCGGGTCTGGCGCGCACCCGACACCCGTCGACCCGTGGGAAAAAACCCATGGGTTGACGGGTTCGGGTTTCCCATGGGTCGGGTGCGGGTCACCCACATTTGACCCGTGGGTGACCCATGCCGTTCCCTAATGAGCAGTGAGGTTTTTAAGTAAATCTTGGCAAGGTTGTAACTTTGTAAGGTTTGGAGTAGGGCTTGGCTTCAGCTTATGTGCTGCACTGTCCAGATCTCATCGAATCTCTAATTTCAGAAGGTCTGAGGTTTCAGAGCTGAGTGAGGTAATCTATAGTATAAAGTTCATCTGGTGCACCTGTGGGCATTTTTGGTCAGCTTTGAGTCAGAATTTATATAAGCCTTTCTCACGATGCAAATTTTGCAATTCGAACACCGCCCGGTCATGTGACTGGTTCAACACATGCGTCTTTCCTTCCCACCACCCGCGCATTGCCCCCCAATGATGTGCAGTCCCCTGGTGTCGAGGAAACTCTTCGGCATGTGCTCAGTGCACACCATCTTCGTGTTGTGCACCCACTACACGCCGATGTCTTTCCTCCACCATGCACGATGCAGTCCACACCCGCGTACCACACCTCCCGACACCCCCACGTGTGGGGCTGTCTGAATGTGAGGTGCACTGGTGTCACTGCGTCTTCCGTCATGTCCAGAAGATCCTTTTTTTCTCGATGAACACGCTCCCTATGCTACACTACATAAACCCTGGTCGCGCGCATTGTCCGCTCCTCACCACACATGATGCCACGACACCAGCGCACCGCACCTCCCGACACTCCCACGTGTGGGGCTGTCAGGACGTGCGGTGTGCAGGTGTCGCAGTATCGTGTGTGATTGAGGAAAGGAGCACAGCATGAACATGCGGCGTCCTTCCCCCTACCATTGCCATGCTCCTGACCATACGCATGACACGGTGCACACCTGCGCACTCCGGCCATAACACCACATGTCTGGGTGGTGGGAGCAAGCACATCCACGTGTGGTAGGTGCACAACACCGCGAACAGGTCTGCACAACCAAAAGGGCCACAATCCTCCCATCATGCAAGGCATCGTTGTGGCACTTAAACCCCCTGCTCTAACAGTACCAGAGATGATCAGCATGTCTGACACAAGCCAGCGACATGAAGCACACGAACTTAGTATTGGTCATGGACGAGGGAGGGGCCTGTATGGCAAATCACAAACACTACGTTCTGCAACCCGATCAATGTGCCCACCCTGAGGTGACAGTCTGTGTTTCCGTACTGGATGCAAACTTTTTTGAATGAGGAGGAACCATGGAAATGCCAACTGGAACGGTATGTCTATGTCGCAGAGACGCACACTTCCTAATCCCCTCACCTCACACCATCGCCGCACAGATCACTACAGCTACCGTCTACCATTTCGGTTCGGTGACAACATTGGCCGCGTGTGCTCAAAACAAATGCACAGCATCCTGCTTAACCAGTTTGGGTTTATCGTGACATGTGCGAATTCCATGGGTCGCAAAGGTCGAAGCAGAGGTTTAGAGAAAGAGGAGTTTTCCAGCATGCGTAAGTTGGGTGTATGCAGCGGGCTGTTGTAACTGGACTCTAATTCCTAATTCCCAATACTAATGGAACGATCGTTGCTACCTATAGCAGCAACGCGTACTCAGGCCAATATTCTGCAGGCGAGTCATCAAGAAAATTGTCTATGAGTATCTCACTGAAATGTTATCTGCAGACTCTTCCTTTTATTTTTCATGCTGTCAAAGTCTGCATATCATCTTCTTCTAAGCAATTATCTGACAAATGCAGCCAGATTGGCATCTCCACATTTACGATACAAGGACTCCCCTCGCTCCCATTCTCAAGCCCACAGAGATCAATTCTTCACAGAGGGAATGGCATAGCATCTCTCCCGACCATGAGACAAGATTGAAGACTATTAAAACCATTGACGCTTTACATGGCTCATAGACCAGGCTCTGGTCTTACAAAGGCTGCTGCCAGGCATGGTGAAGCCACCTTACAGGTGGCGGCAGGGCCACTGTCCTTGCAAAGGTGGCCACCAGGCCACTGTCCTTGCAAAGGTGGCCGCCAGGCCACCATTCTTGCAAAGGCTGCCGCCAGGCAAACCAGCCTGATGGCTTTTTTTTCAAATTGTGAAGTCAACGGCCTTTTATAGTTACTAATTATGTATTGTTTGTGTATGTAAATTCACTAGCTGTGCTCTGCCCTTTGGGCAGAAGGTGCACCAGGTGGCCACCAGGCCACCGTTCTTTCAAGGGCTATCACCAGGCATGGTGAAGCCACATCGCAGGCAGCCGTAGGGCCGCCGGCCTTGCAAAGGTAGCCGCCAGGCCACCGTTGTTGCAAGAGGCTGCCGCTAGGCCAAGGCTGCTGCCAGGCAAAGGCTGCCACTAGGCCAAGGTTGCTGCCAGGCCAAGGCCACCACCAGGCAAAGGCTGCCGCCAGGCCAAGGCTGCCACCACCAGGCAAAGGCTGCCGCCAGGCAAAGGCCACCACCAGGCAAAGGCCGCCACCAGGCAAAGGCTGCCACCAGGCAAAGGCCACCACCAGGCAAAGGCCGCCACCAGGCAAAGGCCGCTGCCAGGCAAAGTTGCCGCCAGGCGGCAGTGGCGCAGCCACCATGCTGTGCCTTCTGCCCGAAGGGCAGAGCGCAGCTAGTCTATAGTATAAGGTTCAGTTGTGGCATCTGTGGGAATTTTTAGATAAGCTAATTGGTCAGCATTTATATAATCCATTCCCACCCTCTCACATTGTGTGACCAAAAATCCAAACATGGTCATGTGACTGGTTCAGACATCCATGTCTCCTTTCCTTCCCCCACCTGTTAAGTACATGACACCAAGCCTCAGTTCACTCGATCATACCAGCCAAACAATCTCTACCATCTAATCACACACATAAGTAACAAGTTATTTCTTTACTAGTATGTGGTCTCAGCTCAGTATATTTGGTTCATCACTCGGTCCACTTCCCTTCTTACCATCCTTTCTACCTTTGTTTATTCTTTTATGTCTGATCCACTCCCCCATTTCATTTCACCTCAGGACATTTCTATTGTTTTATTCTCGGTCATGACCCTATTGTTTTATATTCAGTCACATTCTATTGTTCTATCTCAGTCACATTCTATTGTTCTATCTCAGTCACACTCTTATTGTTTTATGCTCGGCCATATTCTATTGTTCTATTTTTGTTTATGTTCATTGTTCTATTCTTAATCATTGTGGACAATACTTCCATATGCTTTCCATACCTTACCCCTTCTTCATACCTTATGCCACCCTGTTGTTATGGCCCATGCTGCCAAACAAACCCACATTAAACCCCACAACCACCCACACCATTTCCGGGACCTTTCTGATCGCTCAAAGTCTGAACAACTGCTTTCCGGATTCCGATGCATCATTCCGAGGTTCCATGTTTCCAAACCTCCAAAGATTCCAAAGTCAAGGTTCCACTCCTTTGATAGATGACATGCAGGATTATCATGTACCTCACTCCTTTGTTCTTCGTTTTATATTGCCCCTTGTACTCTCTTCCCCCCCTTGTCTTTACTCGGTAAAAGATAGTACAAGACTAGATACATGTATATAAGTCACCAGTCGACTGGAATATTTGCCAGTATGAATATCGACTTAATTCTGCGTCGTAGTTTCTGATTAAGTTCTGGTAAACTTTCCGACTTTCCAAAATTAGGGACAGATGATTGAGGAGGGCGCAACACAGAAGTTGAAGCCAAGTCCCTGCGACCTCGAACTACTTCTACCTCTCTATACCGTGAACAGTCCCAAGACCCCTGGCACTTCTTGTCTTTCTGTCCCCATTCCAATCCTGATCCCGAACCCGCAACCTTTAGCCCCTCCGTCCCTGGAGTACAAACCCCCCTTCAGAAACCATTCGGAACCCTCCGGAAACCCTTCCGGAAGCCTCTAGCTAAGCACCGACATGCAGATTTAACACCTGTTCCACATCCAGTTCTTAGCCTATATAAGTAGCATATAGATGTAGATAATTCTTCATTTTGAATATCAACTTGGCATGAGCAGCCCTCCACCCTCCAGACAGAAGCACCCAGCCCAGCCAGTCTAGCCTAGCTGAGACCCCAGGTGAAACCCCAGATGAAGCCTAGCCAAAACCCCAGGTGAAGCCTAGCCAAAACCCCAGGTGAAGCCTAGCCAAAACCCCAGCCAAACCCCAGCCAAATCCCCAGCCAAATCCCAGCCAAAACCCCAGCCAAACCCCAGCCAAAACTCCAGCCAAAACCCAGCCAAAACCCCAGCCAAAACTCTAGCCAAACTCTAGCCAAAACCCCAGCCAAACCCTAGCCAAACCCCAGCCAAAACCCCAGCCAAAACCTCAGCCAAACCTCAGCCAAAACCCCAGCCAAAACTCTAGCCAAACCCTAGCCAAACCCTAGTCAAAACCCTAGCCAAACCCAAGCCAAAACCCCACCCAAACCCCAGCCAAAACCCCAGCCAATTGGAGGTGAGGGCTGGTTCAAACCAGTCCAGGGCAGTTTTGGTCAGGTATGACAGCATGTAGGTTACCTTGGCACTGTTGGAATCAAAAGTGTCAGAGCAATCACAGAAATTCAGACTGCACTGTACAAGGAACACTTGTATTTTTTTAGGGTCAGACCCATCAAAGAGGTCTGGGTCCCAGACCTTTGTTTGGGGGGCTGACTTCTTAGGGCTGGCCAAGTTACTTGCCAGCATGGTGATAGCCTCAGCAAGGTTGGGAACATCATTTGAGTAGTCAGATAGGATCATGCTTGGTGATGCTGGAGAGGGTGGCACTGAAGGGTTATTCTAAGGGACAAGGTGTAAGATTTAATAGACTATACAAAACAATCTCAGTGTTTGGATGTGTCAGGCACCAAGAATGCTGACTATGTGTGGGTGTCACGACCACACACCGTGCTCTGACTTACTTGGCAGTACCGACCAACCGACCCTTACTCATATCATCCCATGGTGCATGGTTTTGGTTCGGTACACCTGGTTCATTATCCTTTTCCCCAACCCCCTATTTTTTATCATCCCTACACTCCCTGTCCTTCCCTTCACTTGCTTACCCTCGGGACATTCACTACTCTTTGCCACTTACCCGTGGCCCTATTGTTTTATTCTCGGCCATTCCTTATTGTTCTATTCTTTCCCACAATCTCACCCGCTTATACTTCATTGTCTTACCCTCGCATTATTCTATTCTAATCCCTGTGAACAATACCTCCACATGGTCTTCATACCTTATTCTTTTTTCCATGTCTTATGCCACCCTTATTCCACATTCCACCTCTCAGCCTATATAAGTAGTAGATGCATGTACATAGTTCCTCAGTCTGAGTATTAACTAGGTTTACACCTCTCTACTCTCCTCCTTCTGTTCAGAAGTCCTTTCTCAGGCCGACACCCTCAGCATCCACCTGAGTATCTTTTCCATTACAAGTTAGTGGCACACACAGGAGGCAGGGTGCAATGCACGAGTACGTTGAAGCCAAGCCACCCCAACTGGCATGCAGGACTTGGCTGGTCCAGACAGCACCATCGGCAGTACCGAGACCTGACAGTGGGCTGAGTACTATTGTAATAATGCTGACTTTACGATACTGGCAGGAATAGGCCAAGTCCTGCAGACCAATTGGGGTGGCTTGGCTTCAACATACTTGTGCATTGCACCCTACTTTCCATATGTGCCACTAATTTGGGAGTGGAATTTTTAGAGAGTTGGATTGAGCACTGAGTGGAAACTGTGGGCTTGGTGGTACCAAGAATCAGTTGGGGACAGAGATCTGAATGAAGTATCACTCAATGTCCTATCGATTAGCAGATCGTAGCAGGTGAGTCAATAGAATGCCAAGCAACTGGAGTCTGTGTCAGGAATTCTTAACTCTCAGTAAGGAGTTGGTCAAGTCCTGCAGACCGATTGGGGTGGCTAGGCTTCAATGTACTTATGCATTGTGCCCTGCTGTTCTGTGCGTGCCACTAATTTGGACAGAAGAGAGACCCAGGAGGATGTCGAGAGTGTCAGCCCAAGTTAAGGACTTTAGATGGGAGATGTCAAGCTTCGGTTACTGATGGACTTCGGTACTGCCGAGGGGTGTTGTCGAAGGATTGGGCAGACTATGGCCAAGTCCTGCAGGCTAAGAGTAGTGGCGTTGGCTTCAACATACTTGTGCATTATGCCCTACTTGCCATGCGTGCCACTGGTTTTACAACAGACAGATACTTGGGAGGATGCTAATGATGCCGGCCTGAGTCGAGGACTTTACAGAGGAGAAGAAGGTAGAAGGGCCTAAACCTAGTCGATACCCAGAATGAGGAAATATGTACATGCATGTCCTACTTATATAGGTTAAGAAGTGACATGTGGAATAAGGAATGTGGAACAACAAGGTATGCAGAGCATGTGGTCATTGTCCACAGTGAGTAAAATTAGAATGAAGGAATGTAAACGGGCATAGGACAATACAGGATGGAATGATAAGAATGTGGCCGAGGATAGGACAATAGGAAGTGCCTGACTATAAAACCAGGGCTGTAACCGAAGATCACACAAGGGCAGGAAGTCCTAAGGTGAGGCGGACCTAGGGGGTGAGGAGTAGGTGTGGGATGGGAGTGAGGAATGCGACCGATATTGTCAGGCTCCGGGAATGCCGAGGAATGCCGAGGAGTGGCCAAGTCCTGCAGGACGGGAATAGTGGCATGGCTTCAATGTGCTCGTGCATTGCGCCCTACTTCCCATGCATGCCACTAATTTAGGATAGAGGGATACCCGGGAGAGTGCCGAGAGTGTCGGCCCAGGTAAAGGACTTGGGACAGGGAGGGGAGGACAAGAAGGTGTAAACCTAGTTGATTTCCAGAACGAAGAACCATCTACATACATTGGCTACTTATATAGGCTAATAAGTGAGATGTGGAACAGAGTGGCACAAGGAATGGAGAACAATAAGGTATGAAGAATCATGTGGAGGTATTGTCCACAATGATCAAGAATAGAACAAGGAATGTGGATGATAATAGAACAATGAGGTATGACCAAGAACAAAAGAGTGAGTGAGAATAGAACAATAGAGAGTGGCTGAACATAAAACAATAGTGCCACTGCTGAGTGACAACAAATAGTGAGTGTCCTGAGGGTAAACAGGCAAGGGGAAGGACAGGGAATAAAAGAATGATAAAGAATAGGAGGGTGGGATAGAGATAATGAACCAAATGATGAACCGAATGTACCGAGCTGAGGCCACACACTGGTGAGGGATGGTATGGGTAAGGGTTGGCTGGTCGGTACTGCCGAGTAAATCAGAGCATGGTATTGTGGGCTTTACAGATATGTGTGTCGAGCCGAGAACAACTTGTCAAGTGACTTGTACACAGTTACTAATGGAGTATCTTGGTCGGTACTGCCAAGTTACCGGATCCTCAGTACGTGTACTTGACAGGAGAAGGGAGGACAAGGGGATGCAAACCAAGTTGATATTCAGAGTGAGGAACTATCTACATACATTCCACTACTTATATAGGTTAAGAAGTAAGATGTGGAACAGGGTGGCATAACAAATGGAGAATAATAAGGTATGAAGAGTCATGTGGAGGTATTGTCTATAGTGATCAAGAATAGAATAAGAAATGTAAGCAAGAATAGAATAATGAAATATGGCTGAGAATAGAATTGAGAGAGTGGACGAGAATAGAACATGTTATGAACCATGACTCAGACCAACCTAATCATCCAGCCACCACTGTTCCTGGGGGATTCTGACCACAGTAATCCACAAGCCCATTCCCTGAACATCTTTCCGCGGTTCAATTCAGAAACCTGTGACTTCTGAACCTGACTCACTTCTACAATTCCGGAAATCAAGGTTCCGTACACAAATAATAAAACATAAGATCATCGCATACCTCATCCCCTTGTTTTCACCTCTCCATTAGCCCCTTGTATTTTCTTTCTCCCCCTTGTCCTTACTCGGCAGAAGATAGTACAAGGATTGGTTACATGTATATAAGCCCCCAGTCAACTGGACTATTTGCCAGTACAAATATCGACTTAATTATGCATCGTAGTTTCTGATTCAGTTCCGGTAAACTTTCTGACTTTCCAAAATTAGGGACAGATGATTGAGGAGGGTGCAATACATAAGTTGAAGCCAAGTCCCTGCGACCTCGAACAACTCAAATGACTAGTTGTACAACCTAATACCGCAAACAGTCCCAAGCTTCTGGTGCTTCCTATCTTTCTGCCCTTTCTGTTCCCATCCATGAACCCATGACCTCTAGTCCCTCTGCCTTTGGAGTACTGAACACCCTCTCGGAAACCATTTAGAAGCCTTCGGAAACCCATCCGGAAGTATCTAGCTAAGCACCTGACACACAGATTTAACAGAACAATAGGAAATGGCTGAAGATAAAACAATAGGGCCTTGACCGAATAATAGATGAATAATGAATGTCCCAAGGGGAAACGGGTGAGGGAAAGGATGGGGAGTAAGGGAATAGTGAGGGATAGAGAGGGTGGGATGAGAGGGGTGAACCAGATGATGTACTGAATGTACCGAGCCAAGGCCGTGTACTGATAAGGGATGACTTATTACGGGTGTGTGGGTTTGATTTGGTAAGGGTTGGTCAGTCAGTATTGCTGAGTTACCGGATACTTGGTACATGTACTTGACAGGCATCAGGAATGCCAACCATGTGTGGGCCAAGCACTACTACAATAGTGCCAGCTTCATAGTGTTGGCGGAAATTGGCCAAGTCCTAGAGACCAATTGGGGTGGCTTGGCTTCAATGAACTCATGAATTGCACCCTACTTTCTATACATTCCACTGATTTCTGACAGAAGAAGTACCTGTGAGACTTCTGAGGGTGCTGGCCCAAGGAAGGACTTCAGACAGGAGGAGAGAAGATAAGGAGGCTTATGCCAAGTTGATATCCAGAATGAGGAAGTATGTACATGCATGGGCTACTTATATAGGTTAAGAAGCGAGATGTGAAATAAGGAATGTAGAACAATAGGATGTGCAGAGCATGTGGAGGTATTGTCCACACTGATCAAGAATAGAATGAAGGAATGTAAACAAGAATAGAACAATGAAGATAGGATATATGAATGTGGCCAAGAAAAGGACAATAGGAAGTGACCGACTATAAAACAATAGGGTCATGGCTGAGGATAAAACAAGGACAGGATGTCCCAAGGTAAGGCAGACTGAGAAATAAGGAGTAGATGGGGTGGGATTAATGAATGATGAATGAGGAAGAAGTAGATGAGGGATGGGAATGAGGAATGTAGATGGTTAATATGCTGAGCTGAGCATACCAGGTGATTTGCATATGGCTTGAGCACTTGTGCGTGGACATAGACTGATTGCTCAGTCAGCAGTGCCGAGTTACCAGATACTTGGTACGTGTACTTGACAGTCTAATGGATTTTCAGAGGTCAGAGCTGTTTCTATAAAACAGGTTGAAGGCTCGACAGTTGTTTTTTGTAGATGTAAGGGGGACATTGAGAACAGCATGTCAATGATGTTGGGGGTCTAGAAAAGTATAAGGTATTGGGATTGGAGGGAGTGGGTGTATTGTTTTTTGCTCTGCGGTTGCACCATTGGTAACAAGACCAACTGGTGCTGGAGTCAGAGGTCTGTATGTCTATTCCTTCAATTCTAAAGCATCTGTAGCTTCAGAGTCTTTCTAGTTTTTTTCTGTTATAGAGGCAGTGTACCCCTTGGTGGCTGTGGCAGTGGATTTCAGGCATTCTTTGGCCATGTGGCCTGACCTTTCACAGAAGAGGCAAAGATTTTGTTTGAATCAGTGTTGTTGCCCCTGCAGTGTAAGTTTTCCGTCCTTCCCAAGTTTGGACAATAGGTCTGTTGTAGTTCTGTTTCCACTGGATGGGTTTGTGGCCATCTTATTGCCCTAGTTAGGGGCAGGGTTTAGATTGGCAGAGGCATTTCCTTTGTCATAGGGGCAGTCAGGAGCTCTGGAGGAAGTAGATTCCCTAGTGACTCTGACTGACATACCTAGTAACAGGTGTTGATGGACTGAGACAGGAGGTAGAGTTGGAGTAGGGAGTGGAGCTTTCCTACCCTGGATATTTCGTCCTTGATTCTGCTAGGGAGTCTGTTATAGAACTGGCAATGGAGTGCAGCATTGCCCCAATAGATGTGGATGGTGAGCTGATTGAACTTGACCACATATTTCATAATGCTCTGGTTGTCACCTATGTGGAGGTTCTCGAGGTCTACTTCGGTCTCTCCTTCTGGGTCATAGGGGCCAAAGTTGGTCTTGAGTTTGGAAATGAACTCATCATAATGGTAGAGCCATTGTAGGAGGTGAGGGCTTGTTCAAACCAGTCTAGGGCAGTTCTGGTCAGGTACAACAGCATGTAGGTTACCTTGGTGCTGTTGGAGTCAAAAGCATCAGGGAAATCACAGAAGTTCAGACTGCATTATATAAGGAATACTTGTAATTTTTTTGAGTCAGACCCATCAAAGGGGTCCAGGTCCCAGACCTTGGTACAAGGGGCTGACTTTTTGGGGCTGGCCAAGTTGCTTGCCAGCATGGCAATGGCCTCAGCGAGGTTTGGCACATCATTCAAATGTATGGAGGGGGCCCTTCCTGGTTGTACTGGAGGTGGTAGTACCAGGGTGGATGGTGCCATAGAGGGTGGTGCTACAGAGGATAGTGCCGAGGTAGGTAGCACTGTGGAGGGTAGTGCCAAGGTAGGTGGCTCCACAGGGGATGGCATCTGGAGAGTCGCCAGAGGGTTGTTCTGAGGGACAAGGAATGGGTTAGTTGTGTCTGAGCATGGGTGTAGGTCCATACTTGATACTCTGGAATCGGATGATAGCTCTGTAAGACTATGAGCAACTTGTGCAGTAGTTTAGAGTGTTTATTTTGTAATCTAAAGAATTTAACTCCTCAGTGTTATCAACCACTGAGTATTTATTTGAGAATATACCTAAAGAATTTAACTACATTGTAAATAAAAGAAGAATCAGTTATAATTTTACATATATTTATACATTTGGATCACCTCCTCAGTGTTATCGACCACTGAGGAGGAAGGCATATACGGGTGGTGTTTCACCCACATATGTATATGCTTGAGCCAGCCCCTATGCCACCACTTTGGTATGGAGCCAAACTGCCAGTCCCTTTCCAGGGAGCCAGCCACATGCATCATGTCGTACGTGTATAAAGAGTAGTATACAGTAAACACAAAATAACTCCCTCAGTTTTGAGGGTAAAAATACAAAGAAAATATCGAAATTTTTAGAAATGAATTGTGCACAAGATGACATCAAAAATGATAGAAAATTAAAATATATTGTGATTGGCCTCTCAGGGGTGAGGTGCATATATACCTCCTGAGGGGGTATGGGGGTCTGAGGGGTGTAGACACTAGGTCCAATGATGGGTAGATCCCAGGGTATGGGTATGGCAGAGGGAGGCCTGAGTGATTGTTTATAGGGCTTGTGAATGTGTGGTGCATTTCATGATGATATACCATTAAATCCACGTGTCTAGTGCTGAGAATAATGGATACTGAAGATTTTCTATAGGTTTCCAAAGGATTCCATAGGGGGCAGGAGTTCCGAGGATGTAGAGGGTCAAGGGTCAAAGGGTTGGGGATTGGGGAAATAGAAAGGACAGAAGGTAGATAATTGTTATGGCCCATGCCACCAAATAAACCCACATTAAACCCCACAACCACCCGCACCATTTCTGGGACCTTTCCGATCACTCAAAGTCTGAATAACCGATTTCTGGATTTCTGATGCATCATTCTAAGGTTCCATATTTCCGAACCTCCGAAGATTCCGAAGTCAAGGTTCCGCTCCTTTGATAGACAACCCGCAGGATCATCACCTACCTCACTCCTTTGTTCTTCGTTTTATATTGCCCCTTGTACCCTCTTCCCCCCCCCTTGTCTTTACTCGGTAAAAGATAGTACAAGACTAGATACATGTATATAAGTCACCAGTCGACTGGAATATTCGCTAGTACGAATATCGACTTAATTTTGCATCGTAGTTTCCAATTAAGTTCCGGTAAACTTTCCGACTCTCCAAAATTAGGGACAGACGATTGAGGAGGGTGCAACACATAAGTTGAAGCCAAGTCCCTGCAACCTCGAACCACTCATACCACCCTATACCGAGAACAGTTCCAAGACCCCCGGCACTTCCTGACTTTCCATCCCCATTTCTGATTCCGATCCCGAGTCCGTGACCCTTAGTCCCTCCATCCCCGGAGTATGAACCCTCCTTTGGAAATCATTCGGGACCCTCTGGAAACCCTCCCGGAAGCCTCTAGCTAAGTGCCGACACGTGGATTTAACAATAATGAAGTGCCAGGACTTAGGAAGGTGGTCAGCTCACAGCAAGAACTTATACAATTAGTCATGCAGATTTGAAGTCAGAGGGACTTGGCTTCAACTTATGTGTTATGCCCTCCTCAATTGTCTGTCCCTAATTATGGAAAGTCAGAACATGAGAGAGGCTAGGTCGCAATTTCAGTAGGGGACAAAACCATTCACATGTTGTTGTTATGGCCCATGCCACCAAATAAACCCACATTAAACCCCACAACCACCCGCACCGTCCCAGGACTTTTCCGATCGCTCAAAGCCTGAATAACCAATTTCCGGATGTCCGACATATATTCCGAGGTTCCGCAATTCCGAACCTCCGAAGACTCCAAAGTCAAGGTTCCGTTCCTTTGATAGACGACGCGCAGGATCATCGCGTACCTCACTCCTTGTTCTTCGCTTTATATTGCCCCTTGTACTTTCTTCCCCCCCCTTGTCCTTACTCGGTAAAAGATAGTACAAGAACTAGATACATGTATATAAACCACCAGTCGACTGGACTATTCGCCAGTATGAATATCGACTTAATTTTGCGTTGTAGTTTCCGATTAGGTTCCGGTAAACTCTCCGACTGTCCGAAATTAGGGACAGACGATCGAGGAGGGTGCAACACATAAGTTG
>QLPI01007152.1:0-16688 GCA_003314275.1 Chroogomphus rutilus | reverse complement strand
GCAGTAGGTTTGAGAATTTCTTAGGCAGTCTATTTATTTATCTCCTCAGTGTAGTCAACCACTAATGTATATTAAAGAAATATACCTATTTATTTATCTTACAGAATAAAAATGAATGGGAAGATTAGCCTGGACACTATATTAATATACTATACAACTCACCTCCTCAGTGTAGTCAACCACTGAGGAGGGAAGTATGTGCGAGTGATGTTTCACCCGCACATATACTAGAGCCAGCTCCTGACCCTATCGAAGGTTTGAGCCAGGCTACCGGTCCCTATCCAGGGAGCCAGCCACGCGCGTCGCGTTGTGCGTGGGTAAGCGCCCATAAGTAGCGTACAAGTAAATACACAATATCTTCCTCAATATTGAGGATAAAAATACAGAAAAATATTCTAAAAATAGAGAATTGAAAAGCGCACAGTTCGATATCATTTTCAAATAAAAGCGTGAATATATTGTGATTGGTCTCTCAGGGGCATGGTGCATATGTACACCAACAGAAGATTGGCGACAGAGGTTGTATAGACTGGGATAGGCAGATGGGTGGGATGGGCTGAGACTAGGAATGTGACCATGTGAGATGAGTGGGGTTAACCTGAAAGGGGAATGTTTTGGAACCTGGACAAGACCTTAGTGTTAAAGATATAACACTTCAGTCAAGCACTGTGTGAAGTGAAGTGAGATGAAGAAGAGTTTCAAACCCTGCTGCAGCACAACTCTGTAAATAATTTAATATTTATACCTTGGTCACAATCTGTGTAATAACTCTAGCAAGCTAATATGACTAGAAGGTGATGTGTTTGTTAGCAGCACTGAATGAGACTATCAAAGTCTGTAGGTTCAGGACACTTAGGGGTCCAGAGATATTCCAATGAAAGGGAATGTGCTTAGAGGAAAGAGGAAGTAAGTGGACTGAATGGATTACCTAGTCAATGCACTCTAAAATGAGGGTGAGGCCCAGACTGAAATTACAGTGAAGTAATCTCAAGAGACAAAAGAGTCTTTAATCAGAAACTGATTAGAAACCCTCAGGGGTAGAGATGCAATTGAACTGGACAATTAACAGAACAATCTCACTCTGTATAATCAGTTTTACTAAGCAGGACAATCAACTACTTATACTGAATCTAATACTAATACCAGACAATCAACAGTATCAATATATGAGAAATAACAATAATGCCAGACAATCAACAGTATTACTATTATGTAAACCTAGGAGCTGGACTATCAACAGCTGACTAAGAGTACTGAGTCACAATGTCACACTAGCAGGTGTAAGGAGATAAGATGAATTGATTGCTTTAAAAGAGGGCAAGAAGGCCTCCTTTTATATTAATTTACAGGCTGATTAGTAAGCTAACTATCTCCTGACTAATCCAACTAATAAGGAAAGCCTTCCAGAACCTGGTAGTACTTTACAGAAAGTGATGGAATGTGCTGGAAGCTTGTAGAAGTTCCTGAATCTATTTCTAACTATTTCCCTTATTTAGCAATAAAAAGGGTAATTTAGACCGGATTTAGGCATGTGATTAAGGGAAGAGACAGTGCAGGGACAATATAGTGTCTCACTATAATATTTATATGAGACAGGGGTGTCTCAGGCTAATATTTAGTGTGTTTCTATAGAGAATCCGGTAACTTGGCTCTGGGCTTGAATCCTGCTGTACAGTCACAGACACTCAACATCCGCTTTTTTGATTCCAAGAGAACGGCTCATGTAAATATTTTAATTTTTACAGAATCAGATTCACACTACAAAAAAGAGTTGATTTAGCATTTTTTTTTTTGGATTTTTACCGATTTTTTTAAGGGGTGGCTAAATTTTGGGACCAAATTTCATGCATATTCCACTGATGTAATCGAAGTTGGGCACCAACCTCGCTTATATCAGCTGTCTCCACCAGCACAGTGTGCATCATATTCATGTCACATGCACATCGTTGCTATGTCACATTCAGGTCACATACAACAGACACATCAACACTAATGTGTCTCTGGGAAGGGACATGCACAGGTACAGTTAGTATATAACAAAAGTCATGTACTAGAATAGATAATTGATTAATTTCCAAATCATCTTTGCCCCCTATTTTCTTTGTCCTCTATTTAGAATCAAGTATCTATAGTCCAACAATTCCAAGAAATCTGAGCCTCCAAAACTAAAGGTCTATAATATTATTCCTCTGCCGGTGCTTTTACCTCTTCCAAAGCCTTCATGGCTTTCTCTGAGACACTCTGATGACCCTTCTGTTTTCTGACAACCTATGCTGTAGCCCAGCCTGTTAGCCCATTTCTGTAGGCATCAATAAATCTCCAAGACCGATTGATAAATCTCTGAATGATTTCTGGAGGGTGTCAAGTACACGTACCGAATATCCGGTAACTTGGCACTGCTGACCGAGCAATCAGTCCATGACCATGCAAGTGACCAAACCACATACAAGTCACATGATACTTTGGCCTTGGCTTGGCACATCTACCATCCACATTCCTCATTCCCATCCCTCATCCACTCCTTCCTCATTCATCATCCATTAATCTCACTCCATCTACTCCTTATCCCTCTACCCACCCTACCTCAGGACATTTGATCATTGTTTTATCCTCAGCCAGGACCCCATCGTTTTATAGTTAGTCACTCCCCATTGTCCTATTCTTAGCAACATTCCTATTATTCTATTTTCATTGTTCTATCCTCATTTACATTCCTTCTATTCTTGATCATTGTGGACAATACTTCCACATGCTCTACATACCTTATTGTTCTCCATTCCTTATTCCACATCTCGCTTCTTGACCTATATAAGTAGCGCATGCATGTATAGTACATACTTCCTCATTCTGGGTATCGACTAGGCTTAGGCCCCTTTACCTTCCTTCCCCTGTTTAAGTCCTCTACTTGGGCCAACATTCTTGGCACTCTCCCGAGTTCCTCTTCTGCCCCAAATTGGTGGCATGCACAGAGAGAGTAGGGTGCAACACACAAGCACGTTGAAGCCAAAGCCACTACTACCAGCCTGCAGGACTTGGCTGACTCCTGCCCACACCTTTGGCATTACCCAATCCTGACAGAGGGCAGGAATCAAAAACCTCAAAAGCTTTCTCTTTTGCTTCAGTAAAATTTGCTTTTGGTGTCTCCCGATAGTACTTAGCCATTTAATTAGCTGATTGTCAAGCCCACCATACCAAGCTCCGGTTCACTTGGTAATACTGACCGAACAACCCTTACTGTTTAATCCCACATGCCAGTGACAAGTCATTCCTCACTAGTACGTGGTCTCGGCTCGGTACATTGAGTTCACCATTTGGTTGACTATCCTCATCCCATTCCTTCTATTTCTTATTATCCTTTCATTCCCCATCCTTCCCTTTACCTGTTTCCCCTCGGGACATTCACTATTCATTTATTATTTGGTCATGGCCCTATTGTTTTATGCTTAGCCACTTTCTATTGTTCTATTTTCACTCACACTCCTACTGGTTTATTATCGGTCATGTCTCATTGTTCTATTCTCATCTACATCTTATTGTTCTATTCTAGATCACTGTGGACAATACTTCCACATGGTCTCCATACCTTATTCTTTTCTCCATGTCTTATGCCACCCTTATTCCACATTCCACCTCTTGACCTATATAAGTAGCGAATGCATGTACATAGTTCCTCAGTCTGAGTATTAACTAGGTTTACGCCTTCCTGCTCTTCTTTCTTCTGTCTAGAGTCCTTTACTTGGGCCAATACTCTCGGCACTCTCCTGAATATCTCTTCCATTCCAAATCAGTGGCATGCATGGAAAGTAGGGCATAACACACGAGTACGTTAAAGCCATGCCACTCCGACCGGCCTGCAGGACCTGGCCACTTCCTGCCAGCATCGTGAAGTTGGCACTATTAATATAGTGCTCGGCTCGTGCATTATCAGCATTACCGATACCTGACACTGATGATCTTTATAATACATGATATTAGACTTGTGTTAAATCTGCATGTCAGGCGCTTAGCTAGATACTTCCGGAGGGGTTTCCGGAGGCTTCCATAGGGTTTCCGGGAGGGGGGTCGAGACTCTGGTGGTGAAAGGGTTAGGGATTGCGGATTCATGGACGGAGATAGAAAGATGGAAAGATGGGAAGCACCAGAGACTTAGGGTTGGTTGCGGTCTTAGGTTGTTACGATTAGTCATTCAAGTGTTCAAAGTCAGAGGGACTTGGCTTCAACTTATGTGTTGCGCCCTCCTCGATTGTCTGTCCCTAATTTTGGAAGGTCAGAGAGTTTAATAGAACTGAATTGGAAACTACAACACAGATTAAGTTGATATTCATACTGGCAAATAGTCCAGTTGTCTGGGGGTCTATATACATGTAGTTAATCCTTGTACTATGTATTGCCAGGTAAAGACAAGGGGAAGAAGGGAATTAAAGGGGCTAATAGAAAAGGGAGAACAAGGGAGTGAGGTACGCGATGATCCTGCACATCATTTATCAAGGAGCAGAACCTAGGTCACAGAATCGTGGGGGGTTCAGGATTGTGGAACTTTGGGTTGATGCAATGGACTTACAGAAAGCAATCGTTCCAGACTTTTAACAGTCAGAAAGTCCTGGAAGAGGTGCAGGTGGTTGTGGGGACTAGTATGGGTTTATTGGGGGCATGGGCCATAACAACTTGCCATTTCAATTGGGTTCAATTCACAGTGAAATTTTGGCAAGAAAATACACTCATGGCCCTTCTGCTTGATCATCATGTCTAACATAGAAGGCTGATCCATGAAGTCTTCTTGTTGTGATAACAGTCGAGCCATGCAGCAGTTTTGACTTTCAAAAGAACAAACAGGTAAGCACTTAGCTTTCATCTTTGAAACATCAAATCCACTTCCCTCAAGGCAGTCTTTCCAGCCTTTTGCTTCTCCTTGTGGTGTGATCATTTCCTGATAGAGTCCATGGAATTGAGGGTCTGGATTTGACTGAGGAATGATAGTATTCTTTTGCTTTTGTTGAGCACCACCATTTGACTTGTCCATTGTGAATGCCTTAAGTGCATCTGGTGGGAGTGAGGCATGAGCAGATGATTGATCAAATACAAATAATGCTTGGCAGTCTGGATGAGCTGCTTCAAAGATCTCCATTGCAGACTTGACTTGAACCAAAAGCTGGTCAGTGTCCCACCAAGGATCACCATTACTTCCTGGATAAATCACTTTGTGAGCATCCCATATGATGTAGCCAGTTTCATCCAAATGAACCAATCGACCATCCTCCTCATTGATAAAATCGGAAACATGAATAAGTCTACCTCACCCTTTTTTTTGAAGTGGCTGTTCTCCTTCTCTCAACCTAGCCCAAATTCAATTTCTGAGATTTCCTTGAATTTAATAAACCAACTCACCATGAGGTTTTGACATCATCATTGGCATGAAAGCAGCACTTATCATGATATTAAATGATGATTCTTTGCTGACCTTCTTCTAGCTCTGGCATAATCTTGCAAATTTCTGACTCCTTTCCCTCTATATCCAAGTCAAACCTCTCATATTTTGCCACCTGCTTCTCAAACTCCTTGAGTGCTAGAAGAAAAACCTTGTTCTGATAATCCACAACATCTTTTCGCTCATGACCATCCATATAAACTTTTTTTTGCACCACTGTTTGTCTCCATCCAAGCTTAATCAACCACTGATGAGCAGTCCATTCACTAATGGGAGATTTTGGAGCAATATTGAGCTCAGCAAACAATCTGTCATTCAGAGCATGTTGGAGTTTTTGTGGTGTGATATCACCAGTTTTCTGAGAGGTAAGCCAATTAAGAGTGAGTTTCTTCACTGATTCATCATGCAACTGTCAAGTACATGTACCGAGTTTCCGGTAACTCAGAAATACCGACCGACCAGTCAGTCTATGTCTACGGGCAAGTAACAAAGCTACATGCAAGTCACTTGATATGCCAATCTTGGCTTGGCACATCCATCATCCACATTCCTTGTTCCCATCCCTTATCCACCCTTTCCTCACTCACCATCCATCAATCCCACCCCATCCGCTCCTTATTACTCAACCTGCCTTACCTTGAGACATTCTGTCCTTGTTTTATCCTCGGCCATGACCCTATTGTTTTATAGTCGGTCACTTCCTATTGTCTTATTCTTAGCCACATTTCTATTATCCTATCTTCATTGTCCTATCCTCGTTTACATTCCTTCATTCCATTCTTGATCATTGTGGACAATACCCACATGCTCTGCATACCTTATTGTTCTTCATTCCTTATTCCACATCCCACCTCTTAACCTATATAAGTAGCACATGCATATACATACTTCCTCATTCTGGGTATCGACTAGGCTTAGGTATAGGGATTATAGCAACTTTGTACAGTAGTTCAGAGAAGTTGTTGGACAACCTAATTTATTATCTCCTCAGTGTAGTCAACCACTCAGAATATATTCAAAGAATATACCTAATTTATTATCTTACAGATGAAAAGAGAGAAAGTCAGTCGAAATATTATCTGTACTACAGTATTTTACTCACCTCCTCAGTGTAGTCAACCACTGAGGAGGGAAGCATACGCAGGTGATGTTTCACCCACATGTATCCTACAACCGGCTCCTGACCCTATCGAAGGTTTGAGAAGAATATACCTAATTTATTATCTTACAGATGAAAAGAGAGAAAGTCAGTCGAAATATTATCTGTACTACAGTATTTTACTCACCTCCTCAGTGTAGTCGACCACTGAGGAGGGAAGCATACACAGGTGATGTTTCACCCGCATGTATCCTACAACCAGCTCCTGACCCTATCGAAGGTTTGAGCCAGGCTGCCGGTCCCTATCCAGGGAGCCGGCCATGCGCGTCGTGCGGTACATGTGTAAGTGTGCGTGAGTATATAGAAAACAAAGAATAACTCCAGAATGGCACAGAAATCGATATATAAATACAATATATTGAGATTGGTCTCTCAGGGGTGAGATGCAAGTTTGCACCCTACACGCCCCCTCAAGCTCAATATATGCCGAGCTTTTCGGAGAGAATCTTCACTCTAGGTCCTGGTAGACCTTTTGTGAGGATGTCTGCGACCATTTGATCGGTGGAGATGTATTCGATATTGATCTTCTTCTCTTCTATAGTGTCTCGGATGAAATATAATCGTATATCGAAGTGTTTTGTCTTTGCATGCTGCTGATTACCATAGGCTATAGTAATGGCAGATTGATTGTCAGAATATAATTTGATTGGCAATTTAATCGGTTGAAAAACTTCGCTGATAAAATGTTTCAACCATATTGCTTCTTTTGTTGCATGAGTCAAGGCAATAAATTCTGCTTCAGTTGATGAAAGTGCTACGATTGTTTGCTTCTGGCAGCTCCATGAGATACTCCCAGAATCAATTTGAAAGATGTATGCTGAGATGGAGTGTCGATGATCTTGTGAGGCCCAATCGGCATCGGCATATCCTACAATGCCGTCTCGATTTCCTCCTAAGATAAGTTTCTTTTTCTTCATTCCCTTCAGGTACTTGAAGACTCTCTTCACAGCATTCCAGTGTGCTAATCCTGGGTTCTCAAGAAATTGAGATAATAATGAAACAGCGAACGATATATCTGGCCGTGTAGCTACGGCTGCCCACATTAGTGAGCCAATCGCCTGCCGGTAAGGGATTTTCTCCATCGCTTTCTTGTCTTCAGCAGTGGTAGGACATTGGTCTTTTGTTAATTTCATAGTTGAATCAAGTGGAGTCGCATGTGTCTTGGCATCTTGTAAATTAAACCGGCTCAAAATCTTGTCAATGTATGCTTCTTGTGAGAAGCTAATAGTGCCGGCCGTTCTATCTCGTTCTATCTTCAGATTTAGCAACCAATGCCGTTCACCTAAATCCTTCATTTTGAAGATACGTTCTAGGTCTCTTTTGATGCCATAGATAATATATTCGTTTGTTGCAGTTATAGTAAGATCGTCGACTGCAGCTCCAATGATTGCTTGACCTTCAGTTTTGTGTCTGTAAAATACAGCTGCATCGGATGCTGATTTTTTAAATCCTATTGAAAATAAGGCATTGGACAGACACTTGCACCATTCTCTACCAGACTGTTTAAGTCCATATATGCACTTCTTGAGTAGAAGTACATTGTCGCGATGTTCTTCAAAATAACCCGGAGGTTTGCGCATATAGATTAGTTCATCGAGTGGTGCATTAAGGTATGCTACGTCCACATCCATCTGATGTATTGCCCAATTATTCCTGGCCGCGATAGCACATATAGTCCGTAGTGACATCATGCGAACGACTGGTGCGTAAGTCTCATCATAGTCGACTCCAAATGTCTGCGTAAAACCTTGCGCGACGAGTCGAGACTTGGCACGTACTATAGCACCCTTTTGATCCCTTTTAAGGACATAAGCCCACTTACTTCCGACAATATTCACATCTGGCGGAGGTGCTATGAGCTCCCAGGTTTCTTTGTCGATTTGGGACTTTATTTCTACGTCCATGGCTTTCTTCCATGTAGGATCATTTAGGGCATCTTTATTAGTCGTAGGCAGTTGAAGTTCATTATTAAAATAAGTGTTGTCGCTTAATTCGTCACTGATTTGTTCGGCGCTTATTGCTAGGTAGTCGAAATCAACGTCGTCGCTGCCCTCTTCAATGAATATATTTGAATTTGTTTGAGAATCGTTAAGGGTGACATTCTCAGCATCCTCATAGGCTAGCGTCGTAAAATCATCACTTGTGATATCCCTAGCTTGAGACTTTATTCCGGTGCTGGCCCTTGCTCTCTCTTGTAACTGGCGAATTCTTTCGCTTCTTCTCAAGGTAGGAGCTTCACTAGGACCACTCACACCTGTTTGACTTGGTTGCAAATTCTCTAGGTCTCTCGTTGGTGTGTGCTCATCTATTTCTTCTATGCGGCTCTCTTCCAGCTGGTCACATGTATCACGTGATTCACGTGAGGCTACGTTAGGTGGTGCCGGAATAGGTTTTTGGAATGGAACACTGGCAGATTTGGGTGCAGAAATTGTTTGGTCATCAAAAGATATTATGGGAGCTTTTGTAGATATAGCTCCCATGTCGAATACAATATTACGTTCAACTGATACCCTTCGACTCTCTGGCCAATAAATACAATGGCCATCACTTTGTGAGGAATAGCCTATCCACTTTGCTTTTTTGGCTCTAGATAGTAGTTTATCGTCTTGCTTGATTTTGATATAAACATCTTCTCCCCATTCGTGTGTGTCTTTTAAGTTCGGCTTTTTCTGATGTATCATCTCATAAGGAGTCTTGTCCGGTAGAGCTCTTGTATGCGTGCGATTTTTAATGTAATTAGCATGCTGAATAGCATACCCCCATAAAAACTTTGGGAGATTGGAATCTAGAAGCATGGCACGAGTTCTTTCGACCAGAGTACGATTTAGGCACTCTGCCACTCCATTTTGCTCTGGAGTATCATGTACTGTGTATCGATGTCTTGTACCTTGCTTCTCCAAATAGTTGTTGAATTCAGTACTTGTGTACTCACCCCCTCGATCTGAGAGGAGAGTTTTTATGCGCACGTCCCGTTGTCTAAGCATCATTGCCTCGTATAATTTGTACTTGGCAAAAACTTGATCTTTAGAGTTCATTAAATAAAGGACAGACTCTCTTGAGTTGTCGTCGGTAAACGAAACATAATAAGATTTCTTGTCAATTGTGATATGTCTTGCTGGTCCCCACACGTCAGAGTATATTTTGTCGCCGATCTTCTTTGACTGTTCACTAGGTTCTTTAGGGAGAGATTTGCATGTAATTTTTGCTTTAATACATGCATCGCAAGCGATTTTCCCATCTATATGAGTGAGCTCAAGGCCTAAAACCATGCCACGATCCACAAGATGTTTTAGGGCTTTAGTAGATATATGCCCTAATTTTCTGTGTATGTCGATGGCAGTCAGGCATCGCTCAGTGGTATTTCTTTTTGTTTGATTGTCCAATCGATATAGGCCATGCAATTTTGGTGCTTGTAACAATATGTGCCCGGATGAACTTTTTATGGTGCATTTCTGATATGCAAACTCTGTTCGATTTCCAGCATCGTCACATCGGCCAATAGAAATAAGGGTGAAGGCAATTTTAGGAGCATATAATGTTTCTCTCAATGTCAGGGTAACAGGTTTTCCTTTCACTCTAGTAATTATCTTGAGTTCTCTGCTGCCATATGCATCAAAGCTGCCTTGATCGGCTGCTCAAATTGTGTGCAGTGTAGGAAAGCTGCGATAGTTCATCAACATGTGTTTATGAGGTGTCATGTGTGAACTCGCTCCTGTGTCTAATATGATAGTGTCTCCTGTTCCGTCTCTGATGAAGGCGGCACAATCGTGGTTAATAAATGCCACAGATCCGCCATTGTCTCCTCCAGACGATTCGTCTTCATCAGCTACGTTTGCCTTGCCTTTCCCTTTCGTTCTTTTCTTTTTAAATTTAAATCTCTTTTTCTGCCTTGGTCCTTGGCCCTCTCTACCACCACCCTTAGCCCAACACATCTCAATTGTGTGTCCCGGCTTTTTACAGTTGGTGCATATATGCGCCTTCTTTTCAGGTATACCTACGAACCCTTGATCTTCTTGAGTAATAGATAGTGTCCTGCACCTATCATATTGAGATTTAAGGATACGGATAATATTATCCGGGTCCAATGGCTTGCTGACTTCTTCAAGAGATGTCGTGAGGGCATTCATGACTGATTCGTAGGAAGGTGGTAGTGAAGATAAAATTATATCAAGGAACTCTTCATCAGAGATCTTGGCTCCCATATCATTGAGTCTTGCAAAGAGATCTTGAGCCCTATCAAGGTGCTCCCTGAGATCATCATCCTCCAAGCACTTCATGTTCCGGAGTTGTCTCTGGATACTGGTGACAACCATCTTAGGTTTCTTCGTCATTTCGGTTACCAGAGTGTCCCAGATCTCCTTTGAATTTTTCTTCTTCTCTAGCATTAAAGCTAGTGACTCTGACACAGACGCCAGTATTTGAGTCTTGACAAGCCCTTCTCTGGCCAGCCACTTTTCAAGTCTCTCCTCAGCCTTCTCTACCTTGGCCTCCTCATCATCTGTGAGGACATGTGCTTTGGGAAAATTGGGAGGATCAAGTGGTCGGTCAGCTTTGCCTTCGATATGTTTTAGTAGATTTTTAGACTCAAAATAACTCATGAGTTGAGCTCTCCACAGAGACCAATTAGATCCATCTGTAGTTAGCCTTCCCATGGTTAAGGAAATTCTCTCTGTTGTGTCCCCGGGGCCCATAACCGTATAGGGATTATAGCAACTTTGTACAGTAGTTCAGAGAAGTTGTTGGACAACCTAATTTATTATCTTACAGATGAAAAGGGAGAAAGTCAGTCGAAATATTATCTGTACTACAGTATTTTACTCACCTCCTCAGTATAGTCAACCACTGAGGAGGGAAGCATATGCAGGTGATGTTTCACCCACATGTATCCTACAACCGGCTCCTGACCCTATCGAAGGTTTGAGCCAGGCTGCCGGTCCCTATCCAGGGAGCCGGCCATGCGCATCGTGCGGTACGTGTGTAAGCGCGCGTGAGTACATAGAAAACAAAGAATAACTCCAGAATGGCACAGAAATCGATATATAAATATAATATATTGAGATTGGTCTCTCAGGGGTGAGATGCAAGTTTGCACCCTACATTAGGCCCCTTTACCTTCCTTCCTCTGTTTAAGTCCTCTACTTGGGCCAACATTTTTGGCACTCTCCCGAGTTCCTCTTTTGTCCCAAATTGGTGGCATGCACAGAGAGTAGGGTGCAATGTATGAGCACATTGAAGCCAAAGCCACTACCACTGGCCCGCAGGACTTGGCCGACTCCCATCTGCATCTTCAGCATTACCAAACCCTGACAGCAACCAGGAGTGAGTATTTTGCTTTTTGACTGGGAGTGTTTCAAAAAGTTGATAATGATGTGTCAGGCATCGGGAAAGCCGAAGGGTCGGATGGGTAATGGCCAAGTCCTGCAGGCCAGAAGTAGTGGCATGGCTTCAACGTGCTCGTGCATTGCACCCTACTTTCCGTGCGTGCCACTGATTTGGGACAGAAGAGATACCTGAGAGGGTGCCGAGAATGTCGGCCCAGGTAAAGGACTTTAGACAGGAGAAGGGAGGACAAGAAGGCATAAACCTAGTTGATTTCCAGAACGAAGAACCATCTACATACATTGGCTACTTATATAGGTTAATAAGTGAGATGTGGAACAGAGTGGCACAAGGAATGGAGAACAATAAGGTATGGAGAATCATGTGGAGGTATTGTCCACAATGATTAAGAATAGAACAAGGAATGTGGATGACAATAGAACAATGAAGTATGGCCGAGAACAAAAGAGTGAGTGAGAATAGAACAATGGAAAGTGGCCGAACATAAGACAATAGGGCCACTGCCGAGTGACAATGAATAGTGAGTGTCCCAAGGGTAAACGGGCAAGGGGAAGGACAGGGAATAAAAGAATAATAAAGAATAGGAGGGTAGGATAGGGATAATGAACCAAATGATGAACTGAATGTACCGAGCCGAGGCCACATACTGGTGAGGGATGATATGGGTAAGGGTCGGTTGGTTGGTACTGCCGAGTAAATCAGAGTATGGTATCGTGGACTTGACATGATGAGCCAGTGCACACACACGCTGGGCAAACCAATTCCCTTCACCTTCATGCCATTGATGAGAAATTTGAATGCTTGCTTGAGTCCCATTGAGCCCCTTTAGTCGAAGGGTGGCAAAATTACAGATGATCATAAGTTGGTTGAGCTGTGAGAGTGGCAAAGTTTTACTGTGATTTTTGAGATTCTTTTTGATATTAGTGCGAAGGGTGTTGGGTGCAAACTTGCATCTCACCCCTGAGAGAGCAATCTCAATATATTGTAATATCATATCGATTTCGGTATCATTCTGTGCGCCTTTGAACTCTTGATTTTTCTCAATTTTATTTGTATTTCTACCCTCAATATTGAGGGAGTTATTCATTTACTACTATGTACGCTACTTACGGGTGCTTGTCCACACACGACGCAACTAGCGTGGCCGGCTCCCTGGATTTGGAACCGGCAGCCTGGCTCAAACCTTCGATAGGGTCAAGGGCCGGTTGCAGGGTATATGCGGGTGAAACACGACCCACGCAAGCCTCCCTCCTCAGTTATTGACTACACTGAGGAGGTGAGTTATATAATATACTGTACAAGCCTTTAAGCCTAATTTTCCCTTTATTCTTTCTGTAAGATAAAATAAATAGGTATATTTTCCGAATATACACTCAGTTATTGACTACACTGAGGAGATAAAATAAATAGACTGCCTACAAATTCTTCAAACCTACTGTAAATTGCTCATAATCTCATCAAAGGGTTGCCCAGTCTTGAATGTGAGCCTTTGGACCTTCAACAACTTCCTCTAACTCAGCTTCCTAATCCTCAACTTCTTTGTCATGATTCCTAGGCTTAACAATTACCAAGTCTGATATTTCACACTCAGGACCTTCCCTATCCAAAACCTTTCCCTCTGAATGAAGATTGTAATCCATAGAAGTATTTGAAAGCACATAAGCTGAACACTTCTATGAATTTTTCTTGCTCAACTTGGATCCACCTAGACTGTGTAACCTGGATATACGAGGAGCTTTGAAACCATAGCTTGTGAGCTTTCCCTGGTCTCTCAAAGATTTCTTATAATGCCTTTGGGTCATGCCTGATTTACTCATCACAGATGGTCCCTTCTTGTACTCCTTGGGTCATTCTGCTTGCAACTTCAATATCTTCAAGCATTCTTTTAGCAAGTAAATCCATACCTGTCTTTATCTTCTCCCTTCTCAATAACTCCTTCTGTGTTCTGGAGGGCATCCAGTTAAGATCACTAGGTTCATCATATTTGATCATGGCACCCATATGTCAAGTACACGTACTGAGTATCTGGTAACTCGGCACTGCCGACTGCCCAATCAGTATATGTCCACACACAAGTGACCAAAGCTGTATACAAGTCACTTGATTCGTCGGTCTCGGCTCGGCACATTCACCATCCTCATTCATCATGACCATTCCTTATCCACTCCTTCCCCATTCATCATCCATTTATTCCACCCGTCTACTCCTTATTCTTTGGCCTGCCTTACCTTGGGACATTCTGTCCTTGTTTTATCCTCGGCCATGACCCTATTGTTTTATAGTTGGTCACTTCCTATTGTCCCATTCTTGGCCACATCTCTATTGTCCTATTTTCATTGTTCTATTCTCATTTACATTCCTTCATTCTATTCCTGATCATTGTGGACAATACTCCCACATGCTCTGCATACCTTATTGTTCTACATTCCTTATTCCACATCTCGCTTCTTAACCTATATAAGTAGCGCATGCATGTACATACTTCCTCATTCTGGGTATCGCCTAGGCTTAGGCCCCTTTACCTTTTCTTCCCTGTTAAAGTCCCTTACTTGGGCCGACATCCTCGGCACTCTCCCAAGTTCCTCTTCTGTGCCAAATTGGTGGCACACACAGAGAGTAGGGCACAATGCATGAGCAGGTTGAAGCCAAAGAGGTTGAAGCCAAAGCCACTAACACCGGCCTGCAGGACTTGGCTGATCCCCGCCAGTACCCTTGGCATTACTGAATCCTGACACCATAGCATTGGCTAGATCCAGTGAGTGAAACCCTGACCATTCTTCCAATGCCTCATCATCTTCATCATCCAGATCAGTGTAATGTTCATCCTCATGTTGTAAGCTGGTTTTCATTGAATCAAAATGGATGAGGAGCTCAAGATCATTATCATCCTCATCCAATTCAGATTCAAATCTATTGTCTTCAGGACTTGGGGCAGAGGATCAGGGTAGAGTGGGGTTATGAGATAATTCTGTAGGGGCTGGAGATGCCCTGGGCTGGTTCTGAAGTCCAGATAAGTTCCTAGATTGCTTCTGTTTCTTAGATTTTTGGCCAGGTATGATGTTGCCATAATCAGAGTTTCAGAGTTTAATTGTGAAATAATGTGTTATTGAATATTGATTTTTTTACGGTGTCAAGCTGTCAAACTTCAGTAATGCCGAGGATGCAGATGGGTAACGGCCAAGTCCTGCAGGCCGGAAGTAGTGGCTTTGGCTTCAACATACTCATGCATTGCACCCAACTTGCCATGCATGCCACCAATTTGGGACAGAGGAGGTACTTGGGGGGTGCCAAAGTGCCGGCCCAAGTAGAGGACTTTACAGAGGAGAGGGAAGGTAAGGGGCCTAAGCCTAGTTGATACCCAGAATGAGGAAATATGTACATGCATGCCCTACTTATATAGGTTTAAGAAGCGACATGTGGAATAAGGAATGTAGGACAATAAGGTATGCAGAGCATGTGGGTATTGTCCACAATGAGTAAAATTAGAATGAAGGAATGTAAATGGGGATAGAACAATAAAAGATAGAATAATAGGAATGTGGCCAAGGGTAGGACAATAGAGAGTGCTCGACTATAAAACAATAGGGTGTGGCCGAGGATAAAACAAGGACAAGAAGTCCTGAGGTGAGGCGGATCGAGGAATCAGGAGTAGGCATGGTAGGATTAATGGATGGTGAATGGCGTAGAGTAGATGAGGGATAGGAACAAGGAATGCAGACAGTGGATATGCCGAGCTGAGACCGGCATACCAAGTGACTTGCATGTGGTGTGGGCACTTGTATGTGGACGTAGTCTGACTGCTCGGTCGGCACTGCCGAATTACCAGGGTCTTGGTACATGTACTTGACATACGGAATCATATTTGCATACTTAAAAGGAAGCATTTGGCAATTTTTCAAGATTTTAGGACAAAATTTAGGGGGGTAGCTAATTTTGGATGTCAAAATGGAAACATTGCTGAAATCAAGGAATCAGCTTATGAAAATATCATTGTAATAATTCTAAAACATCCATTCTATCCTAATAAAGGTATCCCAATAAATTCCAGAGCTTTAGAAATGGGTCACCAAAATAAGCAGACTTTGAGTGTCTGCGACTGTAGTCCGATTAACTGGCCAGCGGAGTTTGAAAATGGGCCAAACCTCCGGTGGTGAACAAAGTAAATAGTATTAAATGTAATGCGAGTATTGGAGAGCTTTGTGAAGCACCAGGAAGGTTAAGAAAATACTATTAGGAATATTTGAACACAAGAGACAAATTTAATTAGTGTTCCAAAGCTAATCAATTACAATACTAGTGGTACAAGAAGGAGTCGGTCATGTTTTTGTACTTTAGTATTTTAATGCTTTTTTAGTAGTTTTTTCTGCAGTATATAGGGTATAAGAGATCCTCAACAGGGAAGTGCATCCATGTGCTTTGAGCTAGAGATAAAGGTACTTCAGAGAGGTCATGATAACACCTTTCAATGACCATAATGGGAAAGAACAGTGATAATGATGTTTAGAGAATTCAGAGTCAATAGAAATAATGGATGATGATAGGTAGCAATTTGTCATATACAAATATTGTCAGGGGACGACCTTCTCCAAAGCCTGATCCAAGTCCAAAGTACCATTTCAAACTCCGATCAACTCCAAGGCTAAAACATCCAGAAACCACCGAGTGGAGACAGGAACGATCTTGAAGCATGATGACTAGAAACCCAGAGTGAACGTCTGAGCCTCGGACTTAGTACCAGGAAGTTGGCTCTACAAACTCCGATGT
>QLPI01007148.1:0-28847 GCA_003314275.1 Chroogomphus rutilus | reverse complement strand
AGCATCCCCCCGAGTATCTGTCTGTTGCAAATACAGTGGCACGCACGGCAAGTAGGGTGCAACGCACGAGTACGTTGAAGCCAACGCCACTACTCTTGGTCTGCAGGACTTGGCCATAGTCCGCCCGACCTTTCGACAACACCCCTCGGCAGTACCGAAGTCCGTCAGTATCCGGCGCCTGACATATACATTCAGTAGTCTGCTTGTTTTGGAACCTGGACAAGACCTTGGTGTTAAAGATATAACACTTCAGTCAAGCACTGTGTGAAGTGAAGCGAGACAAAGAAGAGTTTTAAACCCTGCTGCAGCACAACTCTGGAAATAATTTAATATTTGTACCTTGGTCACAAACTGTGTAATAACTCTAGTAAACTAATACGATGAGAAAGTGATATTTTTTTTTAGCAGCAATGAATGAGACTATCAAAGTCTGTAGATTCAGGACACTTAGGGGTCCAGAGATATTCCAATGAAAGGGAATGCACTTAGAGGTTAGAGGAAGTAAGTGGACTGAATGGATTACCCAGTCAATGCACTCTAAAATGAGGGTGAGGCCAAGAAAGAAATTACAGTGAAGTAATCTCTGCAGACAAACGAGTCTTTAATCAGGACAATCAACTGATTAGAAACCCTCAGGGGTAGAGATGCAATTGAACTGGACAATCAACAGAACAATCTCACTCCGTAGAATCAGTTTTACTAAGCAGGACAATCAACTACTTATGCTGAATCTAATACTAATACCAGACAATCAACAGGATCAATATATGAGAAATAACAATAATACCAGACAATCAACAGTATTGCTATTATATAAACCTAGGAGCTGGACTATCAACAGCTGACTAAGAGTACTGAGTCACAATGTCACACTGGCAAGTGTAAGGAGATAAGATGTTAAATCCATGTATCAGGTGCTTGATCAAATACTTCTGGAGAGGGTTTCCAGAGGTTTCCAAAGGGTTCTGTGAGGGGGGTCGAGGTTCCGAGGATGAAGGGGTCAGGGTCACAGATTCGTGGATTGACGGAAGATGGAAGCAGACAGGAAGTGCCAGGGACTTAGGGTCAGTCGTGGTATTAGGTTGGTATGACTTAGTCGTTTGTGTGTTTGAAGTCAGAGGGGCTTGGCTTCAACTTATGTGTTGCACCCTCCTCGATCATCTGTCCCTAATTTCAGAAAGTTGGAAAGTCTACTGGAAATGAATCGGAAACTAAAGGCACAGATTAAGTCGATATTTGTACTGGTGAATAGTCCAGTTGACTGGGGGTTATATACATGTATCTACTCCTTGTACTATCTACTTGCCAAGTAAAGACAAGGGGGGAAGGGAGTACAAGGGGTCAATAGAAAGAAAAGAACAAGGGAGTGAGGTATGCGATGATCCTGCATGTCATTTATCAAAGGAGTGGAATCTCGGTTATGGAATCACAGAAGGTTCAGGATTGTGGGAACTTTGGATTGCTGTAATAGGATCACAGAAAGCAGTCATTCCAGATTTACGGTCAGAAAGGTCCTAGAAAAGGTGCAGGCCATTGTGGGGGCTAGAATGGTTTTATTGGGAGTACAGGCTATAACAGTATCCCCCCACTAGGACCGAGCCCTTAAGGTCCTAAGTCCTATTCATGTGGTGAATTGAGTAGAAAAGGACATGGGAATTTCCTTAGGCATATTGGAACATAATGGGCATTTTCCAAGCACTCATCCATTGACTTTATAATGGGGGTTTTCCACCTTCATTGGTTCCTTTCCTGCTTTCACCCATGTCAGAACCGGAACAGGATGTCAAGGCAGAAATTTCAGAGCAGTTACAGGCCTTCAAGGCTGAGTATGTGGAAAAACTTTGCCTATTGGCAGAGGAAGGGGAGAAGAAGCAGGAGGCTTCCCAGAGGGTTGAGGAAGACCCAAAGGCTGAAGCTCAGAGGTTGGCAGAGGTCCAGCAGTTGCAGAGGGAGGAAGAGGAGAAAAACTGTGCGATTGAGCAGAATGCTTTGGAATTAGAGTGCATTCTTTTGGTGGACCAGGACACGGCAATTCTGGGAGAGGCAGTGGATGATTTGTCCTGGCAGGTTTTACTCCTATGTCGAGGCTTGGGGGTGGAGGTGTCCCCCCAAAATCTGGCGCGATCCCGACAAGTCCTCATTGAACCATAGTACTCCTTTGAGTCCAGAGTCCATTCTGTTGCCAATTGGCAGAGGTCCGGAGGGTGGGGAGGGCATCCCAATGCTGTCCACAGATGGGGCTAGTACTTCTGCATGGGAGGTGGAGAAGCGGCATCGGGCTCATGTGCAGGAATGGGGGCAGATTGCTAAGGCTCAAAAACCCTTTGAAAATCAGGTGGTTCATAATGTGCAGGTGATCGGGAAGGAGGTGGGTCTCAGACCCTTTGAATCCAGTCGTTGAGCATTGATTCAACATCGTCCTGAGTTGTATCAGGCTACCACCCCAGGGGTTCCTTTGTTCCTGAGGTCAGAATCCTGCGATCTTTGCTATAAGTGAGAGAAGAATTGCGAGTGGTCTATGTCAGTCAAGACCTGTCTTCCTGGTCGGAGTAGCCAGGTAAAGTGTGAGGTTGGTGAGGTGCCAGTTGTCAAGGGGATAACCTGGAGGAAATGGCTGCAGGAGGAGACAGAGGTCCCTGGAACGTCTTCGAAGAAGAAGAAGAAGGTCAATGTAGAGGTTCCTTCCCTTCCAAAGGTTGGGTGTATAGAGATTGTGGCCATCTTGGGGTAGATTGTGGACCACCTGTCCCAAATGGATGCTCAGATTAACAGGTGACTTGGCGATCTTAGAGGTGGGGTGAGAAGGGTGGTGGAAGCTTCCGAGATACAGAATGCTATTTGGATGGATGATTGGAGGCATACAGAGTGGGGGCCTCAGGGGGGTGGTGCTTTCCAAAGTCCTCGGGAGGTGAGGGGTCAGGTGAGTCTGGTTTGTGACTTGGACGTGGAGGATGGAATGCCCAAAGTGGGGTGGTCTACTGAGGTGGTGGGTCCAGTACCAGGGTCAAGTAGGAAAGGGAAAGGCAAGGGGGTGGATTTGTTCCATCAGCTTGATCCATCTGATCATGATCTAGAGCTGGAGCATTCCTTGTTTGATGGTGACAAATGAATTGTTTATAATCTTTGTTTATAAAAATGTCATGTGCGGTCCTAGTTGGTATTGGAAGGTTCGGGGGTCGAACTGAGTTCCCTCAACTTGTTTCTTAAGTCAATACAGGTTTGGTTTGTCGGTTGCTTTCCCCCTCTCTAGGGTAGACGTCCCATCGTCTAACTAGGTTGTTTCATGGTTGGTGTAAGGGCAACCCCAGTAGCACCTGAGGACTGTCACACAGGGCCTAGCAATGGGGGAAATCCTAAGAGGAAAACCTAAGCCCCATTGCTAGCGAGTCCCTCACTCTATATACCCTGTACCCACACACTGCTTTTCCATTATATGCTACCCTTCCTCTGCTTCCAGCGATATGATCTACCGAATGCCCATAGGCCTGACCCCAGGAGCCTGGCCTAGGGCCTTGGTGTCTCAGCTTGGCACATGCATTGGCCCATAGGGGCCAGTCTGTCGAGTTCTCCCAACTCCCATTCCTCAGTCCTCCCCTCCATGGGTGTCTCTCTCATCTATCACTGCCGTCCCATTGAGCTGAGGCTTTGGCAGACCATATCAGTCTGCTGGTTGGGTGACTGGTACTCAGCTCAGGAAAATAGACGGATGATCCCCTAACAGTCGGGGTTGTGGTGGTCATGGTGGTTATGGTAATCATGGTGGTCATGGTGGGTCAAGGGTTCATGGTGGTTGTGGTGGTCGGTCACAGGTTTGTCACCTTGACGGTGGTGATGCTATCAGAAATTTGGAAGATATCCTGCAATTTCAAGTCTCGGTTTCTGAACCATGTTAATGGTTCAGCGGTAGGTATTAAACATGTATCAACAGGTTCTAGTCTAAGAAGGGATCTACATATGGTACTGTTTGTCTGAAGGGTGGTACAGGTTCCACGTTGGTCAGGGTTTTCCTGAGCAGAATTTCTTGGAGGGGTCAGATTTGAGCACTGAGTGGAAACTACAGGCTCGGCAGTACCCAGAATCAGTTGGGATGGAAGGTCTAAACAAGTAGTACTCAATGCCCTGTTGATCAATGGATCATAGTAGGTGAGTATATAGTGTCTGGGCAACTAGAATCTGACAGATTTTCAGAGGGTTAGAGGTGTTTCCAGAGAAACAGGTCAAATTTTTTCGACAATTGTTCACAGGTGTTTAAATTTCTGAGAGAGTGGACATGTTGTTTGTTTTACTCCATTGGCACTGTTGGTGTTCAATGCAAACAACTGGTGCTAGAGTCGGAGCCTGTGCTTCTATTCCTTGGATTCCAAAGTGTCTATTGCTTCAGATTCCTCTTCTATTTCTTCTATTACAGAGGCTGTGTGCCCCTTGGTGACTGTGGTGGTAAATCTCGGGCATTCCTTGGCTGTGTGGCCCAATCTGCCACAGAAGAGGCAGAGGTTTTGTTTGAAGCAGCATTGCCATTCCTGCAGTGTAAGTTTTCTATCTTTGCCGATTTTGGATGACAGATCTGTGGTAGTCCTGCTACTACTGGATAGGGTTATAGGTTGGCCAGGATTGGCTATCTTATTGCCTGTGTTAGGGGCTGGGTTTGGATTCATGGGGGCTCTTCCTCTGTCATAGGGGCAGTTGAAGTTCCAGGTTGAGGAGGATTCCCTGGCAACTTCCGATCGATATTCCCAGTAACAGGCGTCGATGGACTGGGACAGGAGGCAGAGTTCGAGCAGGGAGTGAGGTTTTCCTACTCTGGAGATCTCATCCTTGATCCTGCCAGAGAGCCCATTATAGAACTGGCAATGGAGTATGGCATTGCCCCAGTGGACGTGGGTGGCTAGTCGATTGAATTCAAATACATATTTCGTGATACGCTGGTTATCACACATGCGGAGGTTCTTGAGGTCTGCTTTGGCCTCTCCTTCTGGGTCATGGGGGCCGAAGTCAGTCTTGAGTTCAGTGATGAACTCGCCATAGTCATAGAGCCAGTCTGGCTTGTCAGGGGAGGTGAAGGCTGGTTTGAACCAGTCCAGGGAAGTACCAGTCAGGTACGATAGCACATAGGTTACCTTGGTGCTGTTGGAGTCAAAAGCATCAGGGTGATCATGGAAGTTCAAGCTGTACGGTACTAGAAAGGCTTGTAGTTTTCTCAAATCGGATCTGGGTTCCGGACCTTGGCGGCATGGGGAGCTGATCTTCTGGGGCTGGCCAAGCTACTTGCCAGCATGGCGATGGCCTGGGCAAGGTCAGACACATGGTTTGGTTGTAAGGCAAGGGCCCCTCCTGGTTATACAGGAGGTGGTGCGATAGGAGGTGGTACAATAGGGGGTGGTACAGCGGGTGGTGGTGTGACAGGTGGTGGTGCAAAGAACAGTGGTGCCATGGGTGGTGGTGCAACAGGCGGTGGTACTACGGAGGGTGAGACTATGGGGGGTGGTACAAAAGGGGGTAGTGTGAAAGGGGGTGGTACATAGGAGGGAGATGCGAAGGGGGGTGGTGTCACAGATGGTGGTCCCGAGGTTGATGGCACTACTGAGGATGGTGCTGAACTAGATGGCATCTCTGAGGGCGATGATTGGTGAGTAGCCAGAGGGTGGTTCACAAGGAATGGGTTGGTCATATTCAAGCATGGGTGTAGGTCTGTGCTCGAGAATCTGGAGTCAGATGAGGGTTCTGGAGGATGTGCTGTAGGGTGCATATATGCATCTCACCCCTGAGAGACCAATCTCAATATGTTCTTTTATTCTATTGTTTTTAATGTCATTCTGTGCACAATTCAATTCTGAAAATTTAGATCATTATTGTGTATTTTTACCCTCAATATTGAGGGAGTTATTCTTTGTTTTGTACCATACTCATGTGTGCTTATACACATATCGCATGATGCACGTGGCTGGCTCCCTGGGAAGGGACCGGGAGGTTGGCTCCATACCGAAGAGAAGGTATAGGGGCCAGCTCAGGGATATATGTGGGTGAAACAACACCCGTGTATGCCCTCCTCCTCAGTGGTTGACAACGCTGAGGAGGTGAGCCATTTGTATGAATAGAAATGATTTTATGATTAATTTTCTCTTTATTTACTTTGTAGTTTTATTCCATAGGTATTTACTATATAAATACTCAGTGGTTGACAATACTGAGGAGTTTTATTCCATAGACTGTTTAAGAAATTCTCCAACCTATAGCCCAAGTTGCTCATAATCTTATCATGTGTGAGGGGTCTGAGGCATCTGAAAACTGGGTCTGGTGTTGGGTAGTTCTCAGGGGATGGATGCACGGTGACAGTAAAGCAGACGATCTCAACCATGTTGCAAATTAGACTCTGACGGTGCTCATCCCATATCACCTTCACTGTCACCACATCGCACAGCTAACCATTCTATTCAGCACTACAATCTTCAGACTCCTAATTTGTCATCATGTCTTCTTCAGAGCTCATTCCCTTGCAACACTACAACACCCAGATATACATATCCAGGCAGAACCATTAATACATTATTATCTTCGTGTACCTCCTCCAGCACATTTCTCACTCAGGAGAAGATCCCATCCAATCTACAATCAGTCATATGCAATAGGGGATGCAGTCTATTTCCCAGAAAGCCAAGAACCATACATGCTTGTTGGAATGATGTCTAGACTAGCATATTGTGATAGGAGTAGAGTGGAATATGAGGCAGAATTCAGGGCACCATCTCATCCTGATTACCCCACCCACTCCATTCAACTCACTCTTATACACAAGATGAGGGTGCATGACTATATACCCATTAGTCCTCCTACTCCCAGACCCCTATCCTTGGATTGGATACTGGAGAAATTGCGGAAGATATGTTGCCTGTGACCTGGAAATACTCCGAGATAACTCAGTCCCCTGACTCATCCTAAGGCCCCTCAGGAGTAGTAGACAAGGTTGTTAGACATTTATTGGTGGACTTCCTTATTGTTTCTTTTATATGTTTCCCCTTTTCTTGGATTGACTCAGACCTGTTTCCTATTCTGTTAGTCTTTTCTTGTTATTACTCATCATCCTTACCTTTTTTGTCAGTCTCCCCCTATCATAGCCCCTAGCCCCTATTTGTGCAGCCTCGATGCTGTACTATTTCTACAGAGTTTCTCCATAGTTTCCTCTTTTGTATACTTTGTTCTCATACTTTGTCATTTAACTGACATAGCTAACCTCTCGCATTGTTTCACATCGTTGCTTGGTTTTTTGTATATAAAGGCCTCTGGCTCACCTCTGTAATAACAAGTTCACAAGTTAAAGTCCTAAGTCAGTCTCCAAGTCCAAGTCACAACTAAGTCTAGGAAGTCTAGGCTCTAGTATTCAAGTCCAAGTACAAGTTCAAGCTCAAGCCCATATGTGACATCTCATGGTCACGGTCACGTTGCGTCACAGGTCACGCATAGTCATGATTCTATTTTTTATATCCTCAATTACATGCTATATTGTAGCCTCATAAGTCACAGACCTCAATCCAGCTGTGCCGAACGACTGCACTAGACCCTGCTAGAGAAAAGGACAGGTGTGCACAGGCTTTGAGGTATTAATTACCTAGAGCAACTCTACAGTGGTGGGTGGAGGCCTGGGTGAGTGCCTGTAAGGCTTGTGCTCATCTGGTGGGTCTTGAGCTCATGACGATCAGGAGTGTGAGTACAAATATACTGTTAAATCTGTGTGTCAGGTGCTGTCAGGGGACGAGCCTCTCCAAAGCCTGATCCAAGTCCAAAGTCCTATTTCAAACTCCGCTCCAACTCCAAGGCTAAAAAGACCAAGAGTCAAAAGCCTGACCTAGGTCCAAAGTCCTATCTTGGACTCTGCTTCAAACTCCGAGGTCAAAAGACCAGAACTAGGGGATCACTGAGTAGAGACTTGAAAGGGACTTAGCACAGGGACTAGAACCCAGAATAAGCACCTGAGCCTCAGACTTAGTACCAGGAGGTTGGCTCTAAAAACTCCGATGTATTGATTTGTAAGCTAGTGCACAGACCACTTACCAGGGTATAAGAAGGGTTCACCAGCAGTGGGATCCTTAGACTTTCCTCTTTGGATTCCCCCTTCTTAGCTCACCTCTAAGGCACACCCAGAGGCTGCGAGAGGGTTGCCCTTATAGCAGGAAAGTCTCTCCAATAAGGACTGGGACCTGTGCTGCAGCATAGTCATAGGAGGTTTCGGACTCAACGAAAGTGACTCGGAGAGTACAAACTCCTGCATGTACCTGACACCAGACTCTCCCTCCTCTATAGTCATAGCCTCAGATATCCCCACTAGTCTCACCTTCAGCATGGATGCCGAAGAACAATTGTGGAGGTTAGAGCAAGAACTGGTGGAAAACCAAATGGCAAATGCCACAATAAGCGAAGCCCTGAGGGAAATCATGGCCAAACTAAATGACCCCATACATCAAGGGTTAAACCCCGAAAATTCAGAAGATGACCCAACACCAAGCACATGTTTTTTGGATGCTCAGAGCACCGCCGTCTTACAAGGAAACTCCAGAGTCAGGCCTGCACCCCCATTGGACTTTGATGGAGACAGAGAAAAGGGGAGGGCCTTCCTCAACTGCTGCAACATTTACTTCATAATCTGCAGAGATCAATTCCCTAACAGCCAGGCTTGGATACACTGGGCTCTCTCCTACTTCAAGTCTAATAGAGCAGCCCTTTTTGCAAACAAAATACTCCGAAGCAAGAGGAGCGGACATCTCCACTACTCGGACTGGAGAGCCTTTGAATCAGACTTCATATGAAACTTCTGCCCAAAGAATGAGCAGCTCTCCACCCTCACACGACTGGAAGGGATGGGCTGGTACCAAGGCAAAGATTCTATAGAGGAATACATTGACCAATTCATAGAGCTGGTGGACCTTGCAGAATACCACGATGACAAGATGATCATAATCAAGTTCCACCGAGGCCTCGAACTGGCAATACAGACGAAGGTTGCCCTCCTGGGAAGTGGAACCCTGAGCTTCGACGATCCTGAGAGATGGTATGAGGTAGCATGAAGGGTTGCCTGGGACCAAGAAGCCAATGAAGCATTTACAGAGGCTCATCGCAGCCAGCTTTGGATCCCCATGCGACCGAGTAGCATGCCCCCCAAGTTAGTTCTCGGAGCTCCAAGGATGCCAGCACTACCCCCTCACCTTCCGGAACCACACCAACGAACCCCAGCACCACCACCGATTGTACTGAAAGAAGCTCCGACTCCCATGGAGGTAGACTGGACTCGAGCTAAGGGTTCCACCCTAGGGGTTTGCCACCGATGCCAAAAACCTGGGCACTATGCATAAGACTGCCCATTATCCTTTGACATCCAAACCATGAGTATGGAGGAAAAACTGGAATTGCTTCCAGAACTCCTAAACCTTACAAGGACAGCAGAAGTAGCACCCACAGAAGTATCAAAAAACCCCGAGGTAGTAGAAGGATGGGAAGAGAGAGAGGAAGAAGCGGATTTTGGGGTCAGCAGTGGGTAAATCATGTGCCCCTGCTGCCTGTACATAATAGGTTCTCATGTCTGGAAGAAGACATAATAGGTTCTCGTGTCTGGAAGAAGACATAATAGGTTCTCGTGTCTGGAAGAAGAAAGTGATGTAGTTGCCACACGTTCCCTTCTAGAAGAGCAGCCATCTAAAGATGCACAAAGATTAGAGGCTCCACCAAAACGGTCTTGGATACAGCTCTGAAAATGGGAGAAGTGACTTCCAAAAAAGTATGTAGTTGCCACCACCCCAAGTCTGAAATCCCTGGTCATCAAGGTGGAGATCCAAACAACAGACACAGCAGAGGTCAAGTCTGGACCCACTCTTGTGGACTATAGAGCCACTGGACAGTTCATGGACAGAGGCTACATAGAGCGACACCACCTCACCACTCAGAAGCTGCAGAGGCCTATCCCAGTATACAACGTGGATGGGTCACTGAACGAGGCCGGAGCCATCAGGGAAGTCATCGATATGATCCTCTGAGTGGATGGACACACAGAGCGTACCACATTTGCAGTCACCAGCTTAGGAAAACAAGACCTTATCCTGGGCTTCACCTGGCTGGAAGGACATAACCCCGAGATAGACTGGCAGACTTGGATTGTTAGCATGAGCCGATGTCCGGCAAAATGTCACAGCTGCTGAACCAAGGCATGAGACGAAGGAAGAAAGGAGTGGGTGTTGAAGAGACAGATCCGTGAATGTTGGACCAGCCCATTTCTAAAGCTCCTAGAAGAGGAGGGTCCAGAGGGAGGGAATACAGAGGCAAGTGAAGGGAGCGAGGAAGAGAAAGATCTGTTGGACGAATTAGAGCCTGGAGATAGGGTGATGTGCATGATGCTCCCACCCAAGGGAGAACATGTCCGAGCCATGCAAACCACCTCCCAGAGGTTGGTGGAGGCCTATTACAAGAATGTCCAAATAGAGGCAGAGATTCTGGAGTATCTCCAAGAGTTTGAAAGTGTCTTTGCCAAGGAGTCCTTTGATGAGCTCCCAGATAGGAAGATCTGGGATCATGCCATTGAGCTCAAGCTAGAGGCCAGTCTGGCTAACTGCAAGGTGTATCCCATGTCCCCAATAGAGAAAGCTGAGCTAGACACCTTCATTCAGGAGAACCTTTGGACTGGGGGCATCTGACCTTCCAAATCTCCAATGGCATCCCCAGTCTTCTTTATTAAAAAGAAGGACGGATCCCTCTGGCTTGTCCAAGACTATCAAAAGTTGAACACAATGATGGTGAAGAACCGATACCCACTCCCCCTCATCCCAGAGCTGGTGAATCAGCTCTGGGGAGCTAAGTACTTCACGAAGCTGGATGTCCAGTAGGGGTACAACAATGTCCGAATAAAGGAAGGGGACGAGTGGAAGGCCGCCTTTTGGATGAACCGAGGACTGTTTGAGCTGCTAGTAATGTTCTTTGGACTAACGAACAGTCCTGCCACCTTTCAAACAATGATGAATGATATTTTCCAAGACCTCATCCTAGAAGGACTCGTCTGCATATACATCGATGATATCCTCATATATTCTCAGACCTTGACCAAACACCGAAGTGTCACATGCCAGGTGTTAGAACATCTCCAAGAACAAAAACTCTATCTTTGGAATGAGTTTGAAAGGACGTGGATTGAGTATCTAGGACTTATTATATTGGAAGGGAAGGTGGAAATGGACCCCATAAAGGTCCGAGGAGTAACAGAGTAGCCGACTCCAGAGAACCAAAAGGAGGTCCAGTCGTTCCTTGGATTTGCCAATTTCTACCGACACTTCATCAAGGACTTCTCCCTCCATGCCCGACCGCTCTTTGACCTCACAAAAAAAGGGGAACAGTGGAAATGGGGAGAGAAGGAGGAAGGGGTGCCCCAAAAGATCAAGGAACTTATTACCACAGCTCCAATATTGATGTTCCTGGACAACTCCTGGATGTACTGAGTGGAAGTAGATGCCTTGGACTTTGCCATAGGGGCCACCATCTCACAACAGTCACCTGAAGATGGGATGTGGCACCCGATCACCTTCTTCTCCAAAAGCCTAAGCCTGGTAGAAAGGAACTACAAAATCCATGACAAGGAAATGCTGGCCATCATCCAAGCTCTGGAAGAATTGCGGCACTTCCTGGAGGAGATGCAACTCCAGTTTGAGGTCTGGATGGACCATAAGAATCTGGAGTATTTCAGAACCTCTAAGAAGTTAAACTGAAGGCAAGCCCAATGGTCCCTCTTCCTATCACACTTTGACTTCACACTCCACCACCGACCGGGACGGAGTATGGGCAAAGCAGATGCACTCTCCCAAAGATCGGACCATAGATCTGGGTCAGAGGATAATGAGAATCTGGTCCTCCTCTGACCGGAGCTATTCACCATCAGAGCTCTGGAAGGAATCACGGCTGTCAGGGAGGAAAGGGATGTCCTCCTGGACATAAGAACAAAGCTTCAGACCTTGGGCCCAGAAGACCCAGTGGCCAAGGCTATCACAAAGCTCCAAAGGGGGCATGCCAAGTCTGTACAATCCACCAAATGGATGGAACAAGACGGCCTCCTCCAGTTCCAAGGCCGAATCTATGTCCCAAACGATCCAGACCTCCGAAGGTGCATCATTTCTCAGCACCATGATACCCAAGTGGCTGGGCATGCAGGAAGGTAGAAAATGCTAGAGTTGATCTCCAGGAATTACTGGTGGCCCCAAATGTCATGGTATGTGGGACAGTATGTAAAAACCTGCGACTCCTGCATATGGACCAAAATATAGAGGCAGCACCCGATAGGAGAGTTGGAACTGCTCCCCATCCCCAAAGCTTGGTGGGACACTATCAGCATAGACTTCATAGTGGAACTGCCAGATGCCCATGGATACAATGCAGTCATGAACATAGTTGACTCAGTAAGCAAAAGGGCCCACTTCCTCCCCACAAATACCACCATCACAGTGTTAGGGGCTGCACGACTCTATCTGGCACATGTATGGAAGCTGCATGGACTCCCAAAGCAGGTTGTCTTGGACCGAGGCCCTCAGTTTGTCTCAGAGTTTGCCCGCAAACTCTACCAACTCCTGGGGATCAGGCTCGCAACAACAACAGCATATCACCCGTAAGGAGACGGTCAAACGGAGCATGTCAACCAAGAGCTAGAGCAATACCTCCATGTCTTCATCAGCGAATGACAGGACGACTGGGATGAACTCCTACCGATGGCAGAATTTCAGTACAATAATCATGTACACTTGGCCATGCAGCAAACTCCCTTCATGTTAGACATGGGACGACACCCACGGATGGGCTTCTAACCACAACAACCGAAGTCACAAACAGAGACAGTGAACGAGTTCAAAGACCAAATGGAATGGTCACTAGAGGAGGCAAAGTTGGTGCTGGCAAAAGCAAAAGATAATATGGCACAATATTACAACCAATGCCAAACTCCAGCACTGGAGTACAAGGCAGGAGACCAAGTGTTCCTAGATGCCTCGGACATTTGGACAAAACAACCCTCACAGAAACTAAGCCACCGATACTTGGGGCCTTATACCATTGAATGAAAGGTGGGGAAACTGTCAGGGGACAGCCCCTTGCCCACTAATATTTATTCCTTTTCCCTATATATCCTTTATTGATATCCTCCTTCTCTTATGGATTCTTTAGTTAATTCTTCTGTTTTCACTGACTGTGACATGACTTACTCATGTCACAGTCACTAGCTATATAGCTTTGCTGCTTAGGTAAGGGATCCTCACCTCATTCTCTTCTGGATCCCCTTACCAGGTATGCACTGATATTGTACTTAGTCTTCTTTAATACATATTCACTTCTGGATCCCCTTACCAGTGTCTGACTGGCTCTGTGGGTAGGCTCTAGGGTTAGAGTCCCTGAGTCAGGCCTAGGGAGAAGACCAGGGCTGGGTGGTGTCCCGCTGGTTCTAGCTTCCAGCAGTTGCCCAGGAATCAGTACCCACATGAGTTGCCCTTACAGAAACATGCCTACAGACTCCGACTCCCACAGTCTCTATCCCAGCTCCACCCTGTCTTCAATGTGGTCAAGTGTCAAGCCCATGATACCATGCTCTGATTTACTCGGCAGTACCGACCAACCGATCCTTACCCATATCATCCCTCACCAGTGTATGGCCTTGGCTCGGTACATTTGATTCATCATTTGGTTCATTATCCCTATCCCACCCTCCTATTCTTTATTATTATTTTATTCCCTGTCCTTCCCCTTGCCGGTTTACCCTTGGGACACTCACTATTTGTTGTCACTCGGCAGTGGCCCTATTGTTTTATGTTCGGCTACTCTCTATTGTTCTATTCTCACTCACTCTTTTGTTCTCGATCACATTCATTGTTCTATTGTCGTCCACATTCCTTGTTCTATTCTTGATCATTGTGGACAATACCTCCACATGATTCTCCATACCTTATTGTTCTCTATTCCTTGTGCCACCCTGTTCCACATCTCACTTCTTAACCTATATAAGTAGTGAATGTATGTAGATGGTTCTTCATTCTGGAAATCAACTAGGTTTATGCCTTCTTGTCCTCCCTTCTCCTGTCTAAAGTCCTTTACTCGGGCCGATACTCTCGGCACTCTCCCAGGTATCTCTTCTGTCCCAAATCAGTGGTACGCATGGAAAGTAGGGTGCAACACACGAGCATGTTGAAGCCAAGCCACTACAACCGGCCTGCAGGACTTGGCCGCTTCCCGCCAGCATTGTGAAGCCAGCACTATTACTATAATGCTTGGCCCATGCATCATCGGCAATTCCGAAGCCTGACATCAAGCTCCTCCTGGCCCCCAAAGATCCGATTCCAGGTTAGAGGTCTGAACCACCTCTGCCACCGGAGTTAATAGATGGAGAGGAACATTATGAGGTAGAAAAGGTGTTGGACAGTCACTTGATGTGGGGGGACTCTACTTCTTAGTCAAATGGCAAGGGTATGGATACGAGGAAAATACATGGGTGAAGGAAGAAGACATTAATGCACCCGCTAAGATATGGGAGTTCTACCAACAACACCCAGGAGCACCTCAGAGGATCCGAACAACGGCCTTCGAATCCTTATCGTTCCGTGCCACAAGGATGCAGCACTCTAGAAGGGGGGTGATGTCAGGGGATGAGCCTCTCCAAAGCCCAATCCCAGTCAGAAGTCCTATTTCAAACTCCACTCCAACTCCAAGGCTAAAAGGACCAAGAGTCAAAGCCTGACCTAGGTCCAAAGTCCTATCTTGGACTCTGCTTCAAACTCTGAGGTCAAAAGAACAGAACCAAGGGATCACCGAGCAGAGACTTGGAAGGGACTTTGTTGGGTTGTCTAATCCCACATACTATTCATACCTCATGAGTCTTAATGAATTTCTAAGACAACACAGAGCTCTATGAGTAGTATTGACAATCTGATAACTAACTAGGGCTCTGTCACTCAACATAAAGTGGTCTTCATTATATGAGTCATCCTGAAAGGTTACCCATGCAGACTAGATAGTGTAGTGGTTAACACCATAGCTATATTCGCTATAGCCCTGGGTTCAATTCCCAGTCTGGTCATTCTTTTCACCTCAACAGACTTAGCACAGGGACTAGAACCCAGAATAAGAACCCAGGCCTCGGACTTAGTGCCAGGAGGTTGGCTCTACAAACTCCGATGTATTGATTTGTAAGATAGTGCACAGACCACTTACATACAAGGGTATAAGAAGGGTTTACCAGCAGCGGGATCCTTAGACTTTCCTCTTTAGATTCCCCCTGCTTAGGTGAGAGCCCCACATGTATTTAGGTAGTAATTATAATTAAAGCTTTGGATTCCCCCTGCTTAGCTCACCTCTAAGACACACTCAGAGGCTGTAAGAGGGTTGCCCTTGTTGTAACATAGTAAGAGCGTATCCCTCGTCGCCCAAAACAACCGCAGGGACAGTGACGTGGTTGTCACACGGTAGATAGTTTATTCTCCATATCTTACATGCTATGTATAAGGGCACTCTGTACGGCTACAGCTCTTTAGCTTTCGCACTAAAGACTTACGCCGTATAGGTATAGTAGATTCAATATACTTTAGCTTTCGCACTAAAGACTTACGCCGTATAGTTGTTACAATAGGTTATGGGCCCCGCTTGAACGCATACTCATCCTATTCGCCGGCTCACAAGTTTTTCTGCACGCTCATACGTACAATTCTAGTCCTTTCATGGCCTCCAAGCATCAATTCGATGGAACCAACTGGGACGATTGGTCATACTCCACCAGGAGCGCTTTCCGCCTATCCCACATCCTCCGGATTGCTGAAGGCAAGGAAGCTTGCCCTACAGCAGCCGTACCCTCTTCCCCTACCGAAGCTGAAATCAAGGCCATCGATGACTGGGAGAGACGCAATGACGAGGGCCTTGGCCTAATCCAGCTTGCCATCAAGCCAACCATCCGTTCATCCCTAAAAGAGAACGAGACACTCGCACAAAATTGGAAACGCCTACAAGACACGTATGGCACCCATACTGGCCTTAACCTCTGGGTCGATATAACTAAATATTTCGGCACCTCATTCCTTCCCGAACTCCCTCTCATCCAACAGATTGATGAAATGTCTGAACTCAGATCACACATTGAATCTGCCAACATGCCAATCGCCGATAGCCTACATGCGATGCTCATCCTACGCGCACTCCCTTCCACCTATGAAGTCATCCAGCAAACCATACTTGCCAATGTCAGTGATTATCTAAAACTGACATCAACCGACATCCGATCTCGCATCCTATCTGAGGAATTGCGACAAGGCACCAATGCAAACGCTAGTGCCATCAGATCCAGCGCTGGCAAGAAACTTGCAAAGAACGCATGCAACTTCTGTGGTGCACCCGGGCATTGGGAGAGTAATTGCCGTCGCAAAAAATGCGGCCTTTCAAAGGAAGAAGCACAGAGTGAGCGGAAAAGAGCGGTCGAGGCAAACGAGAAGGGCAAGGAGCTGGACACAAAGGCCGCTACATCGACCGTGAATGCAGTCATAGAGGAGGTGCCATCTATTGCACCCAGCAGTGCAAATGTAAACTTCATTACTGCTGCCAATGACACCATTATCTTCTATATTGCACGTGAAACTAAGTGGCTATTAGATTCAGGCTGCTCTGACCACATCACCTATGATGTCTCAGATTTCTCTGAGTACAACCTCCTACCTACGCCGCGAAATATATACCTGGCCGACCGCACAACGCACATAGCTTACATTGGCATAGGCACAGTATCAGCCACTACACAGGTCAGCGGACAAACCAAAAAGGTCATGCTCAGAGATGTCTTACATGCCCCAAAGCTTGGAGGCCGCTTCATTTCTATACGAAAAGCTAGAGAGAGTGGAATATCTACTACCTTTACAGGTGACCGGGCCATCCTCAGTCATAGAGGCATGACATGTGCTGAAGGACGAGCATTTGGCCAACAATATTGGCTAACACTCAATGCCTCAGCCCCATCTGTTGCATCCACACAAACCGCTGTCCCAATAGAAATCCTCCATGCGAGGCTTGGGCACCTATCATGGTCCGTGCTCCAAAAACTCAGCAATTGTACCAACCCTACAAGTGAACGCACCCTCTCGACATGTGAGGGCTGCTTGCTTGGGAAGTCAACACGGCGATCATTCCAGACATCACACACACGCCAGATGAACCCTTTTGACTTAATTCACATGGACCTTGCCGGACCCATGCAGACCCAGTCCATACAGGGGAACTACTACCACTATGTAATTGTTGATGATTACACATGTTTCAAGTGGATTTTCTTTCTCAAGACCAAAGCTGAAGCCTTCAAGAGATTCAGGCTCTTCTTCACATACATCTCAACACAATTTCGTGTAACTCCAAAGGCAGTACGATCTGACCGTGGGGGGGAATTCTTATCAAAAGATTTCACAAAATTCATCCAAGAGAAAGGCATGAAACACCAACTAACAGCCCCTCACACACCTCAGCAAAATGGTGTTGCCGAGAGGGCAAACCGCACCATTGCTGGATCTGCTCGAGCGATGTTACAATCCGCCGGTATGACGAATGGATTTTGGGAATGCGCAGTTGCGACCGCCGTCCATGTCCAAAACCGTGCACCCTCACGTGTAAATGGCTATGCTTCACCGCACAAATGCATTTTTGGCAAGGAACCAAACCTCTCATATCTTCGTGTCTTCGGATGCTTGGCTTATCGCCACATCACATCAACACGGTCAAAACTCGATGCAACTTCAGAGAAATTAATCTTCGCAGGGTATGATACATCTAGCAAGGCATACAGACTGTGGGACCCAAAGACACACAAGTTCACAATATCCACTGATGTAACTTTTGAAGAAACTCAGTTTCCCCTACGTGTTGGGAGCCCCCAACAGAGCAGAACAAAAATAACAGAAAATGATATCATTGCCCCACCAGAAAGCGACAATGAAGATGATTTCTTTTCACCACCTGCTACACCACCAAACACTCGTTCACCTGCCATTTCACCAGCTATAGCCCCATCAGCTGTTCCGCTACTAGCCACTACACTACCGGCCGTTCCTGTACCGGCCGTTCCTTTACCGGCCGTTCCTTCACCTGCCTTTTTGCCGCCCGCAGCCCCACTGCACGCAAGTCCACCACTCGCGGCTACACCACATGTGAGCCTGCTACCCATTGATTCGCTCCCCGCAAGTTCACCATCTATGGTCTCACCATCTGCGATCGCACCTCCTGCGAGTTTACCGCCCATACTACCGCTGCCCGTGCCCTCACCTCCTGAAGCCATGCTAGACGCCCAACCAAATGTCGGTTTGCGAAGGTCCACGCGTCCAACCCGAGGCATCCGGAAAACAGACCCGCTGAATGCAAACCCCGATCGGGAGCTTTTACAGCGAAGCCTGTGCCCCTCTGTTCTGGATACCTGGACAAACACGGCAGATGCCTTCCTGGCTGCAGCGAGGGTCATGCCAGCAGGGGATCCAATCACGTATGAATACGCAATGCAGACCCCTGAGGCCCTCTTGTGGCAGAGAGCTATGGAGGAAGAAATGGCATACCTTTCTGATAATGGCACATGGGAGCTAGTGGACTTACCACCAGGACGTAAAACCATCAAGAACTGGTGGGTATATCTAACTAAACGAGATATGCAGGGAGAGATCAGTCAATACCGGTCACGTCTTGTCGCCAAAGGGTTCACACAAACTGCAGGCATTGACTACGAAGAGACTTTTGCACCGGTGGCACGCCTTGACTCCTTGCGACTCTTACTTGCATTAGCTGCAACTTTCGACTGGGAAGTACATCAGGTTGACATCAAGTCGGCATATCTAAATGGCCACCTGGATGAGGAGATCTACATGGACCAACCAAAAGGTTTTGTCGTCCGTGGAGCAGAGAACTCTTAATTACTGTGATGGGGGATAATGGTTGGTGGATGAACTAGCTACCGTAGTACAAAGATTTGTAGCTAAGGGATGTGTAGCTAATTTTATATGTGATTATATGCTCTTACGCAGACGACGCACGGCGGGTCGATCGTATGTAAGCGCTGGTCCGAGGAGCTGGCGGCGATGTGACCGTAGGTCGTGTAGGTCGATTGTGGGTGATCCACAATAATAGAATATATTAATACAAGCGTGAGCGTGATGGATAACACCTATATAGTTATCCCCGTTGAGTCCGCAGCCTTGAATGATGACGAGTAGCGATTTGACCCAATGCGGCTTGACGTCACGTGAGTGCATCGAGTAGATATCAAATATAAGTGTGGGGGGTTTTCGGTATGAGAGACTGGTAGTATTCATTGTAGCTACTTTCTCTTTATACAAGTAAACCATGTGACTAAAATATAATCCATAACTAACGGATTTTGTGGAGCATATGCAGGGTCGGCCCACTGTGGGCTGCCCCGATGGAATCTTCATAGAGATATGACACCTGTCAGTGGTGCCATTTGAATAGAATGTCTTCTCCCTTTGTCCCCTTCCTGTCTGCAACATTTATCGCCTCTCTGGGCTATGTCTCGTGTCTCATTCTCCTGTTTCTCAGTCATCTGTCCTCGGTGACTGCATATATGCATCCCGGTTCCCTCAGTTCTTGTTCCTTTACATGTGAGTCTCTTCCCCTATGTTCCTTCTATCCCCTCCTATCTGTTTTCCCTTTGTCTCCTTCTGCATTCCATACATTTTGGCTCCTCTGGCCCCTGTATCTCCTGGTCATCCGGGCGCTTAGCATCTAAGTCGCTGCCGGTTTGAGTCCCTCGCATGGTAACTACTAGTAAGTCCGTGTTCTGTACTACTTTCCACTGCATGCTCACTAATACATCTTCTCTACACTAGTTTACACTATTCTCTCCAGATTTATACAGAATACATATGCAGGTGTGTTTTTGGTTCTTTTCTCATCCCTCACTCCCTTCTCCCCATTCCTTCCACCATTCGTCACAACAAGAACAATGTTTGCCGACTACTTAAGGCAATCTATGGTTTGAAACAAGCAGGACGTCAATGGCACGAGCACTTACAACACAGTCTTTGTACTTTCCATTACAAGAAGCTTGTCTCAGGTGATGTCTCCATCTTCCTCAAACACCATGATGGGGGGGAACGGTTCACAATTGTCCTGGTTTACGTCGATGACATGGCTCTTTTCGGTTCACTGGAAGACATCCAAGACACTAAACAGTTCATAGGCTCCCAGTACGAGTACACAGACCTGGGGGAGATCCAGCACTTCCTTGGTTTACACATTACTCGCGACTGAACAAAGAAAACCTTCACTATTGATCAAGCACACTATGTACAACGCATGGTTGACCGCTTCAACCTCATATTATACCAACCAGTCTACACACCCCTAGCAGCCGGTACAAATCTAACTGCAAACCCAGACAAGAACTCGGATGCATTGCTCACATCACGCTATCAGCAGTTGGTCGGCTCACTTATGTATGCAATGCTGGGGACAAGACCAGATATTTGCTTTGCAGTAAACCGACTATTACAATTTGGTTCTAACCTGACACATCATCACTTGCTTGCTGCGCAACATGTTCTACAGTATCTAGCAACTACCAAAGATCACAAACTGACCTATGGGGTCAACGACTCTACCGAGCTAGTAGGATATAGCGATTCAGACTGGGCAGGTGACCAGGATGACCGTCATTCAACCACCGGATATGTTTTTGTTCTTGGAGGTGGGGGAGTGGCTTGGGCAACACAAAAACAGCGGACCGTTGCACTCTCATCCACTGAGGCTGAATACATAGCCCTGACAGAATGTGCAAAACATGCACAATGGACGATTTCCCTGCTGCAACAGCTTTCTTTTGAGGTCGATTTGCCAATTGATATCTACAGTGATTCTCTTGGTGCAAGGTCAATTGCATTAAATCATGTGTTTCACAAAAGGACCAAACACATTGACATCAAACACTACATACGTGAGAAGATTGCAAGCAAGACACTCGCGGTTAACGAAGTTGGTACCAAAAACAACCTTGCCGACCTCCTCACGAAATCACTCCCACGAGAACAACATCGTTCCCTGACATCATGCCTAGGACTTTTGGATGCTTCGAGTGCGGGGAAGTGTTGTAACATAGTAAGAGCGTATCCCTCGTCGCACAAAACAACCGCAGGGACAGTGACGATGTTGTCACACGGTAGATAGTTTATTCTCCATATCTTACATGCTATGTATAAGGGCACTCTGTACGGCTACAGCTCTTTAGCTTTCGCACTAAAGACTTACGCCGTATAGGTATAGTAGATTCAATATACTTTAGCTTTCGCACTAAAGACTTACGCCGTATAGTTGCTACAATATGTGTCATGCTGACTAAGACTTGGACTTTGGCTTTGGACTTGAGTATAATAGTCTAGACATTTCTAGACTAGTCTTGACTTAGACTTGGAGACTTGACTTAGGACTTTAACTTAAGAGCTTGTTATTACAGAGGTGAGCCAGAGGCCTTCATATACAAAAACCAAGCAATGATGCAAAACAATGTGAGAGGTTGGCTATGTCAGTTGAATGACAAAGCAGGAGAACAAAGTATACAAAAGGGGAAACTATAGAGAAACTCTAGAGAAATGGTATAGCATCATGGCTGTACGAATAGGGACTAGGGGCTATAATAGGAGGAGACTAACCAAAAAGGTAAGGATGATGAGTAACAACGATAAAAGACTAACAGAATAGGAAATAGGTCTGAGTCAAGCCAAGAAAAGGGGAAACATATACAAGTATCAAGTATACGTACTGAGATCTGTTAATTCGGCAGTACCGACCAAGCAGCCATCCTACATCCATGTCTAAGTGTCCACACCACATGCATATCACTTGGTACACCGGTCTTGGCTTGGCACATCCACCACCCACACTCCTTGTCCTTACCCCTCATGTACTCTATACCACTCACCATCCATTAATCCCACTACACCTACTCCTCAGCCTTCAATCCACCTCACCTTGGGACTTCCTGTCCTTGTATTATCCTCAGTCATGGCCCCATTGTTTTATAGTCAGGCACCCCCTATTGTCCTATCCTTGGTCATGTTTCTATTATCCTATCTTTTATTGTTCTATCTCCGTTTATATTCCTTCATTCTAATTTTACTCATTGTAGACAATACCCACATGCTCTGCATACCTTATTGTCCCACATTCCTTATTCCACATGTTGCTTCTTAAAACCTATATAAGTAGGGCATGCATGTACATATTTCCTCATTCTGGGTATCGACTAGGCTTAGGCCCTTCTACCTTCTTCTCCTCTGTTAAGTCCTCTACTTGGGCCAGCATCATTGGCATCCTCCCAAGTACCCTGTCTGTTGCAAATCAGTGGCATGCATGGAAGAGTAGGGTGCAATGCACGAGTACGTTGAAGCCAAAGCCACTACTCCCAGCCTATAGGACTTGGCCGCTCCCTTCCAACATCTCAGCATTCCCAAAGCTCGTCAGTTTCTGAAGCCTGACAACAAGAACAATAAGAAAGTCTACCAATAAATGTCTAACCACCTTGTCTACTACTCCTGAGGGACCTTAGGATGAGTCAGGGGACTGAGTCATCTTGGAGTATTTCTAGATCACAGGCAACATATCTTCCACAATTTCTCCAGTATTCAATCCAAGGATAGGGGTCTGGGAGTAGGAGGACTAATAGGTATATGGTCATGCACTCTCTTCTTGTGTTTAAGAGTGAGTCGAATAGAGTGGGTAGGATAATCAGGATGGGATGGTGCCCTAAACTCTGCCTCATATTCTACTCTACTCCTATCATGATATGCTGGTCTAGATGTCATTCCAAGAAATATGTATGGTTCTTGGCTTTCTGGGAAATAGACTGCATCTCCTATCGCATATGACTGAGTGTAGATTGGATGAGATCTTCTTCTGAGTGAGAAATTGTCAAGCGTTGGGTACTGACAGACTTCGGTACTGCTGAGGGGTGTTGGCAAAAGGTCGGGTGGACTATGGCCAAGTCCTGCAGGCAAAGACTAGTGGCGTTAGCTTCAACATGCTTGTGCATTGTGCCCTACTTGCCGTGCGTGCCACTGTATTTGTAACAGACAGATACTCGGGGGGATGCTGATGATGCCGGCCCGAGTTGAGGACTTAACAGAAGAGAAGAAGGTAGAAGGGCCTAAGCCTAGTCGATACCCAGAATGAGGAAATATGTACATGCATGTCCTACTTATATAGGTTAAGAAGCGACATGTGGAATAAGGAATGTGGGACAATAAGGTATGCAGAGTATGTGGTTATTGTCCACAACGAATAAAATTAGAACAAGGAATGCAAAGTGGGGATAGAACAATAAAGGACAGGATAATAGAATCGTGACTCAAGATGGAACAATAGGGAATGGCCGAGTATAAAACAATGGGGTCGTGACCGAGGATAATACAAGGACAGGAAGTCCCAAGGTGAAACGGACCAAGGAGTGTGGATGGCAGATGTACCGGGCCGAGACCGGCACACCAAGTGTTATGCATGTGGCGTGGACACTTGGTTGTGGATATAGGATGGTTGCTCGGTTGGTACTGCTGGCAGATGGGTCTCGGTACATGGACTTGACAGAAATGTGCTAGAGGAGGTACACGAAGATAATGATATGTTAATGGTTCTGCCTAGATGTGTGTGTCCTGGGTATTATAGCATTATATGGGAATGAGGTCTTAAGAAGACATGATGACAAATTGGTCTGAAGATTGGAGTTGTTATGGCCCATGCCACCAAATAAACCCACATTAAACCCCACAACCACCTGCACCATTTCTGGGACCTTTCCGATTGCTCAAAGCATGAATAACTGATCTCTGGATTTCCAATGCATCATTCCAAGGTTCCATGTTTCCGAACCTCCAAAGATTCCAAAGTCAAGGTTCCACTCCTTTGATAGACAAGGCACAGGATCATCACATACCTCACTCCTTTGTTCTTTGTTTTATATTGCCCCTTGTACTCTCTTACCCCCCCTTGTCTTTACTCAGTAAAAGATAGTACAAGACTAGATACATGTATATAAGTCACCAGTTGACTGGACTATTTGCCAGTATGAATATCGACTTAATTCTGCGTCACATTTTCTGATTAAGTTCCGGTAAACTTTCTAACTTTCCAAAATTAGGGACAGATGATTGAGGAGGGTGCAACACATAAGTTGAAGCCAAGTCCCTGCGACCTCGAACCACTCGTACCACCCTATACCACGAACAGTTCCAAGACCCCTGGCGCTTCCTGACTTTCCGCCCCCATTCCGATTCCAATCCCAAGTCTGCAACCCTTAGTCTCTCCATCCCTGGAGTATGAACTCCCCTTCGGAAATCATTTGGAACCCTCTAGAAACCCACCCGGAAGCCTCTAGCTAAGTGCCAACATGCGGATTTAACAGTATATTCGTACTCACACTCCTGATCGTCATTAAGCATGAGACCTATCACGCGTTCACAAGCCATACAGACAATCACCCAGGCATCTGCCCACTGTGCATCTGTCCCCCAAGAACTGCCTATCCCCGGACCAAGTTTCCAGATGCCTCAAACCCCAGCACACCCCCCAGAGCCTTCTTCCGACTCCAGATTCTTGGATGCAGATCTACACCTGCATTTGTTACATACCATTGCAATGGTTGGTGAATACATGTAACAAATTGCTGTTTAAATAGTGCCCACAGACTAATGCCAGATAACCTGGCATAGTGGCCTTTTGGCCCAGTTGAAAGAACACATCACTGTGGGAATTTGTTGCCTTTCACAGCATTCGAATTTGACCAACCTATTCCTTGTGAACCACCCCCTAGCGACTCAACAATCATTGCCATTGGAGATGCAATCCAGTTCAGGACCATCCATAGCAGCGCTGTCAGACTCATCGGCATCCCCCTGTTTGCATCTCCCCCCTACATACTACCACCCTTTGCACCTCCACCTGTTGCACCACCTGCCACAGCACTGCCACCTCCTGCACACCCAGGAGGGGCCCCCACCTTAGGACCCAACGTTATGCCCGATCTCACTCAGGCCCTTGTTATACTGGCAAGCAACTTAGCCAGCCCCAGAAGATCAGCCCCCCACACCGCCAAGGTCTGGGATCCAGATACCTTTGATGGATCTGATTCGAGGAAACTACAAGCTCTCTTAGTGCAATGTAGACTGAACTTCTGTGACCACCCTGACACTTTCGACACCGAAAGCACCAAGGTAACCTACATACTGTCGTACCTGACTGGTACCACCCTGGACTGGTTTGAACCAGCCCTCTCTGCCCCTGATGAGCCAGACTGGCTCTATGACTATGAGGAGTTCGTAAATGAACTCAAAACCAACTTCAGCCCCCATGACCCAGAAGGAAAGGCCGAAGCAGACCTCAAGACCCTCCACATGCGTGATAATCAGCGCATCATGAAATATGTAGTCGAATTCAATCGACTAGCCACTCGCATCCACTGGGGCAATGCTGCACTTTGTTGCCAGTTCTACAATGGACTCCCCGGCAGGATCAAGGATGAGGTCTCTAGAGTAGGAAAGCCCCATTCCCTGCTCCAACTCCATCTCCTGTCCCAATCCATCGATGCCTGCTACTGGGAGGGATGATCGGAAATTGCCAGAGAGCCCCCCTCCACTCAGAACTTTGACTGCCCCTACGACAGAGGGAGGACCCCCGTGACCATGTATTCGGCCCCTAACACGGGCAATAAGACGGCCAATGTAGGCCAATCCATGACCCTATCCAGTGGCAGCAGGACTACTATAGATCTTTTGTCCAAAATCAGAAAAGATGGAAAACTTACACCACAAGAACGGCAATGCCGCTTCGAACAAAACCTCTGCCTCTTCTGCGGCAGATCGGGCCACTCAGCCAAGGAATGCCCAAGATCCACCACCACAGTCACTAAAGGGCGCGCAGCCTCCGTGATAGAAGAGGTTGAAGAAGAGTCTGAGACGTCAGATGCTTTGGAAACTGAGGAATAAGAAGCTAGGCTCCCAACTCCGGCACCAGTTGTTCGCGTTGAACACCAACTATGCCTAAGGATGTAAAAACAAAACAATGCATCCAACCTTTTCAGGAATATGACCCCCCGTGACCAATCATCAAAAGATTTCGACCCGTTTCTGTGGAAACACTCTGACTCCAACCCTCCGAACTCTGACCTTCCGAATCCAACCCTCCGAACCCCATCAGAATCTTAGTTGCAAGGACTATACGCTCACCCACTACGATCTGTTGATTGACAGGGCATTGAGTACTACTCGTTTAGATTATCCTAACTGATTCTTGGCAATATGGAGCCAGCAATCTTTACTCAGCACTCAATCTGACCCTCCAAAAAACTCCACTCAGGAAGAACCCTGAATATCGTGGAATCCCATACTGTCCCTTAGACTAACAGTACCATGTAGATTCTCTTAGAACTAGACCCTTCTTAGAATATTAATATGGACTAAACTAATCAACACGATTTCAACCGAGACTCGAGTTGCAGGACATTCCTCAAATCCCGACAATACTGCCGCCGTCCAAAATGACAATCTGGTAGAATGAATGCTACGAATACCATGACCACCATGACCACCATGACCCCGACCACACAGTTGGACAGGTGAGGAGATACCTACCCCAGGAGGAGGAAGAATGTCCAGAAAACAACCCACATCGATTGGGAAACCCTAAACACTTCCCCTCCAAAAAACCACCTCGACGCCATCTATGATCACACTCACAACCAGATTATACACAAAAAATCCATTCATTATTGACATGGAACACCCAGGCCCAGATTGGAACCAACCCAATCAAGGCACAAAACAGTTCCAACTTGGACCAACCCTAGAGGCTCACCCCCCTAACCTCACTTCCCCGAACCACCCAACAGATCCCTCACACCAAGCGTCCACATCCTGCGACCGAGTCACTCAATAGACTCACCCTAAACTCCCCTGGTCTCTGAAGGACAAACACCGCCCGAGAACTGATCATGGGGACCACCCCCCTGATTAATCAAGGACGACAATGCATCGACAAGATTCTGAGCCAGTGTAACCTCCCCCGAATGCAGTTCCGACAACTCGACAATTCGCAACAAACAGCGGTCGAGTGCCATGAGAAGATCCTGGAAATAACTTGATTTTGCCTGGAATGCATCCAGATGGGCCAAAAACACAGAAATCCGATCGAAAGCTTCCGGACCATCTGCCCCCACCACTAGACCACTGGGAACAACACCCTGTCCCGACTGACCATGAGGATGGTCTCTGGACGGTAATGGATCTAAGAAACACCCCTGCACTATGGAGAGGTTGAGGGAAGGAGAAATCAAACTATTCAAACAAACCAAGGGAATCGCGAATCACAATGGCACGAGCCGGCAATGCTGTCACATCAGCATCAATGCCCCGCAGGCGTCACACTTTGTCCTTAAGACCCCCATCGAACTCCCCCAACAATGCCTCAGAGAGGAAAAAACGGGAAAGAATTCCAAAACTTCCCGAGGTCAAGGATCCATGTTCTCTATTGAGGAAAGGCCCCTCCCAGTTCTGTGAACACCCCCCTTTTTATAGACAAACAAACCATCAGCGCTTAGCGATCAAAACATCCCAGGAAACCATCAAAAGACTCCCACAGTAATGTCCGTCTTAATTACCACTCCAATTAAGCTTAGGACCTCGAGGGCTTGGTCCTAGTGGAGGGATACTGTTATGGCCCATGCTGCCAAATAAACCCACATTAAACCCCACAACCACCCACACTGTTTCCGGGACCTTTCCGATTGCTCAAAGCCTGAATAACCGATCTCTGGATTTCCGATGCATCATTCCAAGGTTCCGTGTTTCTGAACCTCTAAAGATTCTGAAGTCAAGGTTCTGCTCCTTTGATAGATGATGTGCAGGATCATCGCGTACCTCACTCCTTTGTTCTTCATTTTATATTGCCCCTTGTACTCTCTTCTCCCCCCTTGTCTTTACTCGGTAAAAGATAGTACAAGACTAGATACATGTATATAAGTCACCAGTCGACTAGACTATTCGCCAGTATGAATATCGACTTAATTCTGCATTACAGTTTCCAATTAAGTTCTGGTAAACTTTCCGACTTTCCAAAATTAGGGACAGATGACCGAGGAGGGCGCAACACATAAGTTGAAGCCAAGTCCCTGCGACCTCAAACCGCTCGTACCACCCTATACTGTGAACAGTTCTAAGACCCCCGGTGCTTCCTGACTTTCCTCCCCCATTCCGATTCTGATCCCAAGTCCGCAACCTTTAGTCCCTCCATCCCCGGAGTACTAACCCCCCTTCGGAAATCATTCAGAACCCTCTGGAAACCCGCCTGGAAGTCTCTAGCTAAGCGCTGACACGTGGAATTAACAGGAGTGCTAAATAGAATGGTTGGCTGTGTGTTGTGGTGACAGTGAAGGTGATATGGGATAAGCACTGTCAGAGTCTAATTTGTAACATGGTTGAGATCGATCGCTTTACTGTCAGCATACGGCACATTGGTATGCCCTGTCTATATGTGCAGACCACCAGAAATGAATTGGTGTACACCAGGTATGCTCACGCACCTGTTCAGTGGCCATCTCAGGTGCCCTTTGGCTGGCTCTATACATTGGTTCGGTTGGTATCCCTTGTGCATAGGTGTGTCTATGTCCATGTGTTGGGTCGCCACATTCTAGAGAGGAGGTAATGTCAGGGGATCACTGGTTTATTCCCTTTTCTTCCTTTTCCTCCCCTTATTCCCTTATTTCTGTCAGGAACCGTACGCCGGCAAGCCGACTATTCAATTCAGCCCACTCAGCCCAACTCCGCTCTCGCTCGCCCATC